>LDDX01000252.1:229498-316825 GCA_012184315.1 Arthrobotrys entomopaga
TTGTTTGGTTTCCTTTTCCTTTTTGAATTTTGTTTGCCGCTATGATTTCAGCTTTTAGTTACTCTGCATTTCTTATAATTGATACAACTCTTTCGTTCGGTACTTAGCCAAATCATAGAGCCATGCTATATTTCCACGACACCACACTGATTCTCCCTTTTGTTTCCAGATTTTTCTTTGTTTTCTTTTGACTCCTTCATTTGCACATTTGCCACTTCTCAAACGTTGTCATTACATGTTGTCTTGTTTACCGCCTTGATGATGCCTATGTCAAGCCCTGAGTCTAATTTACGTATGCTGTGCATACCATGGTACCAATCTCCGCTGTATATTTTGCTGTATACAGTTCCAGTCTGTGATATAGCCTGTGTAATCTCAACATTAGAAGAAGCCATGATCCTAAACCCAAACGATTATAGCTTTAGAGTTTGGACGACTTGCCCTTGATTTTATAGTAAGTTGTGATGTTTACTGGTCTCGCAACGCTAGACTCGCGTGTACGTGTACATTTGCGTTACTAGATCTATAGAGATTTAGCTGGTCTAAATCCTTAATATGAATATAGATACTGTAATTTCGCTAATATGCTAGAACTAGTCTCAGCTTTTGGGGGGTTTCGAGTTTTTTGACATTTCAAACTGGTGCTCCTGGCTTCGCCTGGATTCGATTCGACCTCGCTTTAATCTCGGCCAGCTTGATTAAGCAGCAAAATCAAGAATCCTCTAGGCGTGTTGTTTGATCCATGGGCTAATTACCGTGCAAACCAAATGCTCACGTGGCCACAAGGCTCATAAGGCTCGTAGGTCTCTTGGTATTCGGGATATCAGAAATATGTTGGATGTTGGCTTCCGAGCCGATCGGGGCGCGTGTGAGCGATCATGGTCATTTAGTCTTGCATGGTCATCAATCTGTGTAACCAATTTATTGTGTTGACGACGAGCGTCGCGTCGGGGTGTTTACATGTTGTGTTGCCAGGTTCATATTCCAGACCCTCAAAGCTTGTTTTTTGGGAACAAGTCCCAGACAAGGACCAACCTTCTCCGATGTAGCTAGCGGTTCGTAAATTAATTTCCCTTGCTCAGCTTTAATATGAGATCCAGCGATGATCTCCATCCAATATTGACATCGAGGTATTTAAATGCCCCTTCCTTAATTCCCTCTCTGTCGTGCAACCCCAATATTGTCAAGATTCGTCCGTGCTCAAGATCCATTCGAAGAAGTTCCGGTCAAAACGGCAAATTTCTTGCTCTGACCCTTCAGGTCAATACAATCTACTGCTAGGGAAATTAACTTCCAAACCAGTCGCGTAGCGACACATCATGAATGTAGGTAAGTAGGTAGGTAGGTCAAATTTTTGAAGAAAAAAGGCCTCGTGACCATGTGGTTGGAGGAAAATTCCATGCAGGCGCTTTCTTCCCCTGCCCCCATCTCTTCTTCAGATGGGGTGGGATCATGTAAAATTTTATCTCACTGCAGCCCGCCAGGTGAAGAGCAAATTTTCGAAGCAATACACGTGTGGGGGCGGGATTTCTTGACTGTTTCGCCAGTTTGGGGTTCCCATACCCCGCAAAACACTAGTACTATAGTCTGGGGGACGCAAGCAAAAACAAAAGTCGCCGGGTTTCTCGCCGCACTTGGCTCCTCGGTAGCACGATGGGACGGTCCTTCCCTTTCACCCCCTTTCTACCGTCACGCGATCCTTGTTGGTGAATGCGAAGACATCTGCATGAAAAAAGCCTTTTTCAATCTTTCAATAAACCAAATACTTCTCACTTAGTCGAAAGTCTTTCCAAGATCTGAATATTTCTCGATTTCAAACAATACTCAAAATGCTCAATGAGCAGGGTTTTTCAATGAATAGACATTTAAATACCTCGATTCCTTGATGCCTGTTTTTGCATTGACTCTGTGAAGATATCGAAGTTTGTCTTTTTCATGGGGAGCTGAGCTCCGAAACAATTCTCAATCCAGGATATGGATGTCGAAACAGATATCCAAAGCGATTGTGGGGGTACAGCAGACACTCTTCAAAGCAAGGGATAAACTCATCTGAGCACCCCAAAAAGCGCGGGCGACTTGCATAATCATGCAGAAAACATTTCTTTGGTTCATACAAAACAGTAATAGAATACTGATCTGGCGGACATAGAATACTTGAGAATTCGAAGCCTGAAAAATCCGGCAAGTCGGTAGCCGTTCCAAATAGATCCTTCCTTGTTATACAAGGTGTGTACCGCATCAATACCACGTTGGGCACAGAAGTATATATTGACGATATCTCCAACCAAGGATTAGTTTCCCCAGATTTTCACTGCAGCCTCTAGATTGGCGTACGCAACACCCATCGATCTTCCTCCTCCAACATTCTTCGAGGCCATATTATCAAGTGCTTTTCACGACAAGTCAATCTAAATTCGTCTTTTCCATCCATCCTATCCTCCATCTTGGAAATCCAGCAAGGCATCGAATGCGTCCGAGATACCTTTCCTTCTTAGTTTTCTACTCAAAAAAACCTCCCTAATTCATTCAGCTTTTCCCCTGGCGTATTTCAGGCAAAGAACTGCAGCTAGAGACCCGGGAATTTGTTCACTCTCGCAAACCCTAGTTTGGGATTTTCCGGCCCTTCCGAATACGTAATCGAAAATCAAAGACGAGGCTCTGGTCTCGAGACGAGGCAGCACGCCCAAGACCAATACCACAAAATCAACACATCATACACAATTATTGAGTCACTTGCTCCAAACGTCATCAATTAATCAACAGTCTTGCTACGTTGCAGGTCAGGTTGTTCGAGACTAGTCTTGCTCTTTCAACAAAATAGACTCTACAATCTCCTTCGGATAGCCACAGTATCAGATTAGCTCTATCGTCTCCTGTTATCAGAAGCTACCTGCCTACTTCCCGTAACAAACACCCAAACGAAAGTCGATCGAAGCCAACTTACATTCACCTTAAACCCTACTACGTCGCGGCACAACATGTCGCAAAAGACAATAGTCCTCGCGCCGCCTCCAGCTGGCATACTCAAGAATCCTATCCGGCCCTCTTCTTCATCAACTGGCCAATCTCACAGCGATAAATGCTCAATTCATACAAGAAGCACCGCGCCAAACGTCAGTCCGAAGGAAGGCGAATCGGAACATTCGAATATGGACGCCTGCGGCGAATGGTTGGCTTGTATTTGCGGTACTCTACATTTTATCATTTGCTGGAGCTGTACGTTGAGTGGGGAAGTGAAGAGTCACTCGGATGGCAGACGAGGTAGTGCTGCTACGAGGTCGGAGCGAATGGGAAGCACGGGGAGCTGCTGTACATGCGGGAAGAACTTGCGGTGATTTGTCTGTCAAATACGCTTGAAATCTTATTGAGCACTCTGTAGCATATTTGCAGTAGTCGGCTTCTGTCACAAGATGTTTTTCTTCATTACTTGCTTTACTTTTGATAATATAAGGATGATGTTATGTTATTTTTCAGCGACTTTCAGTTGATTTGATGAATTAGCGATATGGACCCTGAACAGCACACCTCCCTATACCACCCCGACGTTATACCTGACACCAAAAGCTATCATTTTATTTGTTTAGCCTCATTTCTTATAGTTGCTTGAAAGAGATGCTAGTCAGTTAATATTATATGAATACGCGTTTTACCTTTTCAAGTTCCTTCCCATTAAGCTTGTCTAAAAGCTCCAGGAGATTACAAGCAGAGTAAACCGTAGTCTTGTCGTTAGTAAACTAGACCGTATAAGATTTAAATTTTAATTCAATTGTAAGTCACGCTAATTAAATTCACACATAATAGACAGATCTTCGGAGGAGGCAAGTTTGATTAGTCTCGGGAAACTCTCCTTGCCCTTGCAACAAAGTTTGAGAATTCAGCTATAAGAATTTTAAACCACCGTGCACCAGGTGATCAACGTGATCAACACTTAAAAATCATTCTTCCAATCTCGGGGCCAGTCATTCGAATTCTTCTACTAGATTCTATTCCTGATATCACTTCACATGTTCTGACACATACAATTTATAGCCTCTCAAGCTCATTTAAACTACCGTGCTCCTCGTCTCTTAGAATACTTCATACGTATGCATACTCAAAGCAGCAAAAGAGATCACAATATATATATATATATATATAGCAGTATAACTCACCTGCACCAAGCCAAATCAATAGATATTGATACTGCATGTACTTGAGAATCGCGCGGGAAGATCATATAAATTTACAGGAATAGGCTAAATTTTCTATTCTTTCCGGGAGTTTATTTAACCTCGCAATAACGAGCAGAACATTCAGGTTTCGAGAAGAAATATTGCGATACTCAAGGACACGAAATATCAGTCTAGCGTTTTCTTCGCGACATCTAGCTACGATGTAGTCTTGTCTTGACGCTTGCTACGATGTAATGCAATGCCCGGTGATCTGGGTAGCCACCTATGTTCTACTAGTGTTAATATAAGGGCTAAAGTTTACGAGCCAAAGCTTACGAGCCACGGTCATAGCTTTGAGAGCATATACGATAAAATGATCACTTGGTCATGTCTAATTGAAGTTCCTCCGTGGCACGTAAGTGCTAGCGCTGGGTAACATTTAATCATATTCGGCCAAATTTGGAGGATACGTCCGCTTCTTGTAAGAAATAATGGGAAAAGAGTTGGACAAATGCAAGGAAATTGCACTGGATTACTGATAAGTATGCATAGCGATCTAATTAAGTCTCTACAGTTGGGAAGTACTGGAAATCGTGTTTGTGAATATGAATAACTAATCAAACGCGGGTACGTATTTCACTAATCTCAACGCGTGCATTTATATCACTCAGCGAGAAGAACTCATACATTACGACCAATAAATACGGAATATTGGCCCTTATATCATCCGGTGATGGTGGCGTATAATATATAGAGACCCATAGAAATCATTTCGAAGGAATCATGTCGTGCAACCCATCTAATCATGGCATTAGGTAATATCGAGGTGCCCACTGAAACTCAAGGACTGGCTCCGCCCCAAAAAAATCGGAGAAACGAGCGCTCAGATACATGTCTAGTCTCGGCACTGATACTTTTCATCCCAGGGTTTCCTTGATATATTGCAACAAATATTAAATATTGTTCTTGTCCGTGTCCACGAAAAGGGGGCGATTGGACGTCGCCGCTTTATCCGGCTCACAACATTAGGAGAAGGGGACACACTGGAAATTCCCCACTTTGATGCCGCTGGATCGTTCGAGACAAGGCATTTAATGCATTTTCGAACACATGAGACGAGAAATTCGGTCCTTTCGATCGCTTATCGATTTTACAATTTTCTAAACATTTGTCATTTTAACTGTCAAACCCGAGTGGCGAGTGCCCTTGAATTGTAGTCTGGGGGTTTGAATTGGTCTCGCGATCTCGGTCGCAGCTGAACTCGCAGGGCAATACCGTCCCCCAGACTGCTGAATAGGGTTTTGTTGACTTGCCCGCTTAGGAAAGACGGGAATCGTTTCCCCAGTCCCAAACCAAGTCTTGCCAAAACTTCAATAGAGCGGCACGGAATAAGTCAGTTTCAAACCCGACCGGTCGGAGCAAGACTCTTGAAATTGGACTTTGAAGTTATAATAGAAGCTATCGTCGCCACTTTTTCATTGCAAGTGAGCCCCACTGCCAAGCAAACTTTCTTTAGTTTGTAATCTTTTAATCGTATTATCATTCACAGTTTGGTCCTTGCATCTGCTGTGAGTGCTCGAGTGTACAACATGCATGGATACGGTAGATGCGTACCACAAATTCGTATTGCTCGCTTGTGTACCTCCTCGTGTGGCAGGTCTCAAAGTCTCAGTCCGAGAGTGGAGTCAGAGCGAAAGAAAAAAGTCCGATGGCATTTCATTGTGGCTGCGAGATCTGTTTTCCACGGCTGGCTTTTTATTCTTTGTTTCGGTCCAACAAATGAGCAGGGGACGGGAAAAGCTTAAACAATGGCTAAAATGTGCCATGACGTCCCCCCAGCTCTAACACAGAAAATGAGAAAGGGGAATTCAGGGTCGAGTGTTTTCTTTTGAGGCTGCCTCAGACTGCGAAGGAAAACGACTGGGGTCGCCACTGAGGAAAAAATTGCGGAGCTTCTGCTCTCCTATCCTTTTTGCTCCTGCGTTTCATCTGCTCATGAAGCAGTGAGATAGATTTCTGGAAGGTGACTGCTTTCCAACATTATGCAAGGTCGCAACAGGAAGTGCAGGAAATTTGACAGATTCCGAATTGGCGCGCCGGTGGCGCGGCTCATTAGTATTTATTTATTATTGATAGATGTGATAAAATATGTTTGCGATTTTGGAAAGGAGCTAGCTAGACCCGCCGCCCTTTAAATGAAAGCTTGAGATGCCAAGCTGGGCGATTCATTTCCTCGATATCGTTTTAGTTGGTGATCTATTCCGATCCGAGGTCGTGATTGCGAGCACAATATATTAATACAGTGTGCGCTGAAGCCCGCTTGCCGACCGGCACGGATATCGGAAGAAGAGCTGCCAAGGAGTAATGAAATATCACCGATCCCTTGAACAGGTATCACTCCCGTGGGTTCCGTTCACCCAAAAAGGTGATATCTGTGATGCCATCTGCTTGAGACCAATCTTCCAATGTAACATTTCCAAATCCGCCATCACGGTGCACGGTGAAATTCCCTGAAGGATACAATTTTAGAAAACCGGTGGACCATGGGATCATGGGAGAAGGACCTCCCATTGGCAAGCACGATTGTACATACTAAGAACAAGCATATGAAAAGGAAGGGCAACTGAATGACGATCGCTCGGCAGGTTTTGATTCAATCGAATTTTAAAAATAATAAATAACGATAATATTATTATCCTTTTATCGCGCGCCCCGACAATCTTGCAACTGTCAAAGCCTTTCACCTGAGTGGTTAAGACATCCTTTGCTCGAGCAGCAATGCTCTGGATCCGAGAATTTTTTCGCCTTCAAGGTAATTTAAAGTTGTGCTTGCTGCCTTCTATCGACCAATGGAAAAGAAGTCTCGGGGTTCGTAATAAGGGGGAAATGGACGAAGTGCTGGGGGAGTGGATATTGTCGAAGCCAATGTGAGGACTGGGTTTGCGCTTGGCCCCTCCTTACATGAAACGCCGCACCCGGGATCCATGCGGTGTGATTGGTCGAAACGATGACCCTTGGGTCAAGTTGACTGCGTAGCTGCAAGGCACACCCACAACCGAGCGACTCACGAGCAGGTGGGGAAAAACAGACGCTTTGCTAAAAATGAGCCATCGTGCGTCGACGGCTTGAACTAACGACCGCAAACTTCTTTCGTCTGAAGAATTATGACGCTGGCGGGTGAAATTCGGCGTCGAAAAGAGGCATGATTCCAGAATGGTCTGTGGCATGCGACAAAGCTACACATAAGCTATCGACGAGGCCCACGAGGGCGACGAGTAATCTCCAGCGTCTAGTTGCCAGGAAGAGAAGCTGGAGAATCCAAGACATTGGCGGCCTGTCTGAGCTCTGGTTCAATTAATACTTCGTAATTGTAGATTTGATTTGGAAAGGGTAATAGAAACCCCTTTTCTTTTCTTTTCGAGGACAACCAACAATTAATAACGAACCGCGAGAGAGAATGGCGTATAGGGGAAGGCTCACTATCACTCGTTAATTTAGCGTGAGAAAAAAACTAATCAAGCCTGTCCCTATGCCGTGTACTCCGGAGTGCTGTCGCCTGTCCTGGGAGCACCCATGTCGGTTGAGCTCGTCGCATTGGAGTCTGGATGGCCATATGGGTGACCGCAAGGCATGGGTCTCAAAGGATGGTTGTTTCAAAGACGGCCACGATAAAATGGCCCTTTGTCCCCCCTCGAGTTCACATCTTCCTCTCTTCCTTCCTCACCGCTTCATCGGGCTTCAGTGCTGTTCCTCTCTCTCTCTCGTCGATTCGTTTTTTCCTTTTGCTCAACTTTGGGCGTCCATTCTTTATCAAATCATCCGTTCGTTATTTTCCAACAAGCTCAACACAAAAAAAGACCTTCCTTTTTTGCTGTGCAACTTGATTCGTTTCGATTTCAGAGAATTCGTCAACTTCACTTTCGACAACAGCTTGGTTCTGCTAGTAGTATTTCTATTTTCAACTTTTCTTCCAAGATGCATTTCCAAAACCTCGCCCTGGCCTTGGCCTTGACTTCTGTTGCGTCTGCCGACGTCCAATACCTTAACAACTATAACACCTACGGTTCTCCTTCCCACACTACCTCCAAGGCTCCAACCTATGTAGGCCCAAAGCCAAATACTTACGGTGCTCCCAAGCCAGCCACCACGTATGCCGCGCCTAAGCCGAACACTTATGGTGCTCCAAAGCCGGCTACTACGTACGCTGCTCCAAAGCCAAACACCTACAAAGCCCCCAAGCCAGCAACTACTTATGCGGCTCCTCAACCATATGGTGGTCCCCAACCTTATGGTGGTCCTCAGCCTTATGGTGGTCAACCAAATACCTATGGCGCTCCAAAGCCAAATACTACTCATGCTGCTCCTAAGCCAAACACCTACAATGCCCCCAAGCCAGCCACCACATACGGTGCTCCAAAGCCAAATACTTATGGTGCTCCAAAGCCGGCTACTACTCACGTCGCACCTAAGCCAAACACCTACAAGGCCCCCAAGGGAGGTAACACCTATGGAAACGCATACGGCTCTGCCCCGTCTGTCAAGCCAGTTTCCACTTATGGAAACGCCTACGGTTCTGCACCATCTGTCAAGCCAGCTAACACTTACAGCAAGCCAGCTACCACCTATAGCAAACCAGCTGTGTACGGTGCTCAATCTGTTGCTCCAGCCCACACTTCCAGCGCCGAATGCACTGAAGAAGAGGCCGCTCCAACCAACACTGCAGTTCCATATGGTGGCAACTCCAAGACTGCTCCATCGAACGTTCCGTACCACACTTCCTCCAAGGAGGCTACTGCTGTTCCATATGGTGGTTATGAATACTCTGCGCCATCTGCGGTTCCATACTACAACTCCAGCTCGGTGATCGCTGTTCCTCACACAACCTCCACCACATGCACTGAGGAAGAGAGCCAGCCAACTGTTTCTGTCTATGAACACCCATCTTCCGTTATTGCTGTTCCATACACCACCAGCTATGTTCCATATGTTACCGAGATCGTTACCAAGCCATGTGACTACTGCGCTGAGCAAACCTACACTCAAACTCTCACCTCCACCGTTGTTGTTCCCTGCTCTGAGGAATACGCCGCCGAGACTACCCCATGCACTTCCGTTGTCCACACCACTGAAACCGTCTACTCTACCCGCACCAACGTCTACATCTACACCGTCACCGTCCCATCTGAGACCCCAGCCTACACTCCTCCAGCTGTCGTCTACACCTCGACTACCCCTGCTGTCGTCTACTCTTCCACCCCAGTTGCTGTTGCCACTCCAGTCTGCCCAGGCGGATACGAATGCCCAGAGGAAGTTGAAACCTACAGCAGCACCGTCACCCTTCAGAGCACCGTCTATGTCCACTCCGTCATCGGAACTGCCACCGAGACCGTCACCTATGAGACTTCCGCTCCAGTCTGCCCAGGTGGATACGGATGCCCCAACACCCTCGTCACTTCGGCTGTCCCAGTCCCAACCTACGCACCAGTTTGCCCAGGTGGATACGGATGCCCAAGCACTAACGGCACTACTCCAACCAACCCAGTTGTCCCAGCTTACACCGGTACTGCTGGCAAGGTCCAGATCACTGGTCTCTTCGCCGCCTCCGCCATCATGGCCGTCTTTGCCATCATGAACTTGTAAATGTGGACATGACAATTATCTAAATATAATCTTGCATTCTTCGGAGAATAGTGGGGTGTATTAAATAAGCTTTTTACTTTGTCTTTTGTTTCATTTGTATTTAAAAATTTTACTCTTACATTAGTGTATACCTCTTTAGCGTAATTTTTAGTTCTCCCCTCGTTGCATCTTAACGATGCGATAGTAGGCATGCCTGCATACCCGTTTGATTTCCTTTCTTGTCATTCATTCATTGCGTGGCATATCAGCATCTACGATACCTTATGCTCTTTCACATCAATTTTTCATATTATTTTTGTGGTTTAATATTTCCTTTGTCCTGTTTTGTCGTTTTGTAAGATATGGTCCGTTTAGCGGCTAGTTTAGGGTGCTGTCGTGGCATGTTCAATATAAAGATTTAAGAAGTCTTCAAAAACACTTTCCCTATTTATATAGGTTGGAATATATTCATTTATAGTGATTGCGTTGTGTAGTATTTTTGTTGTCAGGTTTCATTTGGGCAAGAGCAGCCCGGGACCAGAGATGTAAAAAATTCTTCATATGATGGGCGTGCCTGAAGACCTGTTTCATGAATTCAACATGGAGTCTTCTACGACCGGCGTTCTAAATGCAGAATTACTTCAACTAGTTCGCGCCCGAGGAACAAATATTATCGTTTTATTTTATATATTTTTTTGTATATATACGTACATGTAGACTTATTAATCGAATCAATCTAGGAAAACGTACATAGATGGACCTTTCGCATGCTTAGACAAGTTAGATACTAGTATTCCGAGCAATCAATGGCATCTTGAAAAATATTGGACTTGATTAGGTCTAGCATAAGATTCTTGTAGTTTAGAGAAGTAATACCTGTATTTTGAATCTACGCTTTTCGTCAAAATTCTTCCAACTATGACGCCGGACCAAAAACTTGTATGGCACGTAGGCTGTGGCACGTGACCAGAGGCTGGTCGATATAATTCAGTTCTAGTTCTACATTACTTCGTATACATGTATCATATCATCTTATGCCCCCACAAGCTCCGTGTTTCGATTGAGCTTTACTTACACTATCGATACAATCTCAACCCTCTCATGAGCTCATCTATTACCACTCCGATGCAATGCCTTTCGTAAAAATTTGAATTCGTATTTATTGAGATTGGATAAGTGTTGCTTGTAACTATCCTTTGAGACTAGATTCACCTCACCAATTCTTGCCGGATTATCAATCAGCCATGTTAAATCCGTGTCCAACTGGAGATGTCAAAACAGCTAAATCCGAATTATTCCCATCATTCGAGAACTCAACCCGAGAATTTAAAGCACCAATGCCCGTCCTATCGTGCATCGAGTCGACAACACATCCATACCTGCAACATTCAACACACCGAGCTGAGCCTCATCTCGAAATTTTCAGACCTTAAGCTAGCGCTAGACGAACCTTTCATACGAGGACCCAAAAAAATGGTTAAAACTCTTCCTTTCGCTGATATTCAGGTCCCTGTGCCTGGTTTTGGTGCTATGGGCCTTAGCTTCGGATTTGGGAGCAATCTTACGTTGGAGGAAGCAGAGCCAGTACTTTTGAAAGCGATCGAACTAGGCTGCACGTTCTGGGATACAGCGGTTAGTAGAGTTATCTAAAGTAATTGCCATTCCAATTAGGATAGAAACATTAACTGAGCTTTTTGTAACAGGTTATCTATAAAGCTGGTGTGAATGAGAAACTCCTGGGAGACTTTATTAGAAAGCATAACGTCCGGGACAAACTTTTCAGTAAGATGAAATGACTTCTGCATACACCTTCTAGCTTCTCTTCAAATGTTTCGTTACTTTGTTTTTAACAATGCAACTTTTAAACTAGTCGCGTCGAAATGCGGATTTATTGCCTTTGGCGAAAATAGCGTGGAGAATGGACCGGACGGCTTTAAAGTATACAATGGTCTTAGTGTGACCAATTCTCCGGAACACATTCGAACATACATCGATGGAACCATTGAAAGGCTTGGCTTTACTCCTGATTTATACTATTTGCACAGAATCGATCCTCGTAAGCCGAGCAACTATCCGTTGTACTCAATTTTATTCTACGTTTTCTAATTATTATCCATAGGTACACCTTTGGAAGAGTCGATCCCGGTTATGGATGAAATCAGAAGAGCGGGGAAGACAAAATACATTGGGCTGTCAGAATGCTCTGCAGAAACTCTGCGGAAGGCTAATTCTAGTAAGTTAGAATTTTAACCTGATATTGCGCCGGATGTACTGAATCCGGTTTCTCCTCAGTTGCTAGAATCGATGCCGTCCAAGCCGAATATTCAGCCTTTGAAACTCTACACGAAACAGACGGCCTGGTCGATACAGCTAAAGAGCTTGGAATCGCGTATGTGGCTTACAGTCCCGTCGGAAAAGGATGGCTCGTCGACGATTTCCAATACCAGAGCCCCGAGGAATTTGCGCCCGACGACTTTCGTCGATCAAGTAAGCATTGTTTCCAAGTGTTTAACACCACATGTACTCATGAATGACATATAGTTCCCAAATTCCAAGGCGAGAATTTCTACAAGAATAAAGCCATCGTGGACGAACTGAAAAAGCTCGCCGCGAGAAAGGGCTGTTCAGTTGTACAAATTGCGATTGCTTGGGTATCGGCTCAGGGAATGATAGCTATCCCTGGGACAACGAAGGCGAAACGAGTAGAGGAGAACTTTGCTTCACGGGATATCGAATTAAGTGAAGAAGAGAAGCGGGAGATACGTCGGATAGTTGATGCCGCTAAGCCACATGGTGAAAGATACAATGCCGCAGCGCAAGCCTTAGTAGGACATTAAACTTCACACTGTCTTCTACATTGATATATCGAGACACCATAGGGTTATCTACTTAAAAACAACGAGAAATATATTCGATTATTTGATATACAATGATCTAGACTGGTATTGTTTTACATACAATGCTACTGCGGCTGATAAAAGTGCCCACTGGAACGTTCATATATCTGGTGCTCTTCTTACCACAAGTGACATTGACATTGGTCTAATGGAAATTAGTGCAACTGCCTACACCGCATTGAATCTGAACGTTGACAGCGTCACTTGGCACGGTTCCGGTGACGTTTATGAGGCCAAAATTGTTGATTGAGACGCCGTTTGTCGGGACGTTCTTTGTTCCTCCATAGGTTTGATCCACAATGATACCATAGTCAACATTGTTGGGATCTGTTCATCGTTGATGGTGTCATAAGTCATATCGCGGACTACTGCACCGCCAGCGATGGATCCGATGGAAAGACCGTGACCTCCGGTACAAACACTGTTCGTCATGTGAATGTTTTGACCAGTATTGAAGTTCATGCAATCGTCTTGGTTGTAGACGGTCAAATGGGTAAGGTAGACGCTTTCAGCATTGTTAATGTTGAAGCCGTCCGTGTTTTTTCCTAGAGCACCGCCAGCCCTGTTGTCGATGAGGACGTTTTGGACCGTCAAGCTGTAGACTTTGTTCAAGCTAAAGGAGTTTTCTTTTGTGGCGCGTTGAGAATTGTGATCCCGTCGATTATTGAGTCGTTGAGGCTGTTAGCTTTGAAGAATTTTGGGTTGGTCTGGCCTCGTACCCAGACCAGTTTGGTCTTTCCACTAGAATCGCCTTGACCGTTCTAGTACAAGGCCCCTTGACCGTCCAATACGCTCCATACCTGTGATATTGCCTGTGATTTAGATTGTAATGTAAACCGTGATGTAGACTGTAGAATTGGCAGCCTGATCAATCGATCAGGCTGCTCCACTGGACTGTTCATACTGTGAGTCACTGGCTGCCTGGCTGTAATATCACGGTTATATGCAGCTGTTGCCAGCCAGTGCCGCATCACCAGTGATGCGGCACATAGTAAACCAAACATTTTGTGGTTTACAAAAAATGGACGACGGTTTTGACTCCTGAAAGTGGTGTTAGTGATACATATTTCATATCTATTTGTAACAAATCCGCTTGGTTTGGAATATAAAGACGTTTTGAACCACAATGTTATATGACTTGGCGCCATGGTAAGCACCTTGGCACGGGGCTTTAGACGAGGTTTCTCCACGAATAAAACTCACGGTTTCCAAACGGAAAATTCAAACTTCGTACTCCCTGGTAGGAGAATATAGAACCCCAGGTTTGTGACAATCTCCTCTTACACTATTTAAATTTAAGGTTGCTCGAGCTTTGACGTTTAGAATCATATGTGCAGGATTTCAGTCTGATCCTGCTTCACGTGACGTCAAATGGTGGTAATGAACAAAATTTAAAAGAGGCAATGTTCACACTTGCGTTCAACCCGGGGTACGAGACTACGTTTAACCGTGCCGAAATTGTTTTCTATTAGGCCAAAAAGGCTGTCTGGTTATAACACCGGATCCGAATAGTCAAATATATACTTACCTGACACGTTCGACCTCGTCTCGTCAAGATCTTTCGCAACACAAAGGCAGTCGCCAAATGCAACAACAGTAGCCGTTGTATAAAACTCTGGACTGAGTGTCTGGATATCTGTAATTAGTACGGGTATTGTTGGGTATAGGATTTTAGAGGCGTAGAAACCAGAAGTATTTGTTCATAAAAGGGTTCTCTAAGATTTCTCGAACGGCTTAATTTGCCTTGTTCTCGCTAGGGTATTTTCACGACTGTGAGGTTCCGATTTAACCACAACGTACAACCCAAATCGGAAGGTCCACGGAGAAGACCCTTGCTAGACGTCAAAATTTTCACACTTCATATATCCATCTGTTTAGTTCAATGATATCTACGACCATAGAACGAGGACAATAGGGTATCCCGTCCGCTCTGCCTTACTCAAGCCTCGTATCGATCAAGTAGTAGTATCGTGGGTGACCAGATGCGAATTCTGATTGTTGTAGATTGAATTCTTTTTTGCATCAGTTTCGTATGGTACAAAAGTTGCAAACACCGCCTTTTACTTTTTTTAATTTTTAATTCTGCTTTTGGATTAGCTCCTTTCTTTGTTTCGTAACTTTCATTGCGCTGAGAGGGTGCTTGGACATCGATATCGCGATGCGCCTAGGAAGCCTTCGTTGTGATAGAGATTAAACTCATTATTGCGTACGCTTCTCCATGGCAGACTACAGATTAAAGAACCTTTCGATCGGGACGACGGTGGGCGTTTGATCTCATCTCACGGAATTAATTATGTGAATAATTTCTTCATTAAAAGGTTTCGTTCTAGCTTTTGATTTAATTTAGGTAGCATGTGATAAAAATGATAATAGGAACATAAAATGTGCTAATATAAATGCACTTAATTACGATTTTGCCACTGTAAGCTACAAGTTTAAGCAAGAGCACCGATTGGATCCCATAGCGGCAGCGCTGTGGCTTCTTGTTGAAGTATGGCAGCGATGTCCTTGGTAACAAATTCGGGGCTGACGACCGCTTGATAACAATATTCGTCCATCCAGTCATCTGTCATTACAAACCATCCCTTTTCACCTTTATCTTCACCCCACGAATTTTGAACCTTCCATTTAACAGATTTTCCGTCGACGCTGCGAGTGAAGTTAAGATCTGACCAGCCATCGAACATATGATCGTACTTTAAATTGAGGAGGACTCACATATGAACGCCGTGCAAAACCATCGCGTGCGTCACTTGACTCTCTTTAACCAGTAGTCTCTCGGCTTTATTAAGTCCTGGATTAGTATCAAATGCCAACTTGTAATCGAACAGTTTCGGGTCCATGATGCCCAACTGCGAGTCCGAATATTTCCCAACATCGCAGCCGAAGAATACAGGATGGTCCTTCTTGATCATTGCGATTACCGCAGCTTTCATGGTGTCCATATCAACGTTCACATATCTGATCGGAACGCCACCGTAGACGTTACCGAGTCGCGAAACAGTGTACAGTTTACCGTATTCGTGTCTCGGATCGTTTATGAGAGAGAAGTGGAAGGCGGCTTTATAGCCTACAAAGTCTTTGAAGAAGGATAGAGGGGTGAGGTTGTTGTATGAGTGGAATTTCCCGTCGGTATCGCGGAATTCCCAGGTGAATTGTTCGTCCGGTTTGGGCGGTGGGCCGAAACAGATTACGAGAATGTTGTAAATTGTGTTTACCATCTTGGCTTTGGCACGCTGAATTGCGATGGTGCTGAGACCGGAAGAGCACATGGCACGACTAAGATTTATCAATTGGTTAGTTGGAGAGTTTCGTGACGGTTTCTAGGGGTCGCTGGATGGAAAATACAGTTGGAGACCGAATTCCCGGAGTTTACTGGTTACAAACCAGTTAACGGATTGGGATTTCATGGAGTTGAACGAGTCCGGATAGCTAAGAATCGTTAGTATTGAAGATTGCCTGGATGTTGTCTCATGATTTCGTACGCCTTTTGTGGAACTACGCCATAACGTTCGACAAGATTGACCACCTGAAGTTGGTCATTACCCATTAGCACTAAATTCTCGTATTTTAAATTTTATTGACCGATGTGGGATTGGGACGGACCATATCCCATTGCCCACCATCGTTGACTGGGACTTTCATCAGCTCAGCTACGATTCTCGAGCCGACATCTTCGTTGGCAGTTTCGATGATTTCTAGTAGTTAAATTAGTAACAGTTGGCTGGTGATTTTTCTGTTCTCAAGTTAACGGACGTTCTAGAAAATAGTTTGCCTTCTCAAGTTTGTCCCTATGCCTATTTGTTAATGTTTGGAGATGCATGTTAGAAATTACTGGGCTACTCACCAAAAGAACAAGTATTGCTGAGAGAGCTCAAACTTGTCCAACTTATATTTCTTCATCAAATAAACTATATTGCATTGCCTATGTCAGGAAAATGTTGAGAGTACAACTATACTAAGGAAGAGCACCTCGGAAGACGGATGTGGCGGCAAATATCCAACATCTCCCAGATGATCTCTGATTGGTTATCGGAGCACCATCAAATGAAATCTGATCGGAAAATATTTGAGAATCTTTGACGATAGCACTAGGTTGTTGGACAATCGTCTTGATATCATTTTTCGTGACAGCGGATACAGCCAAGCGATTCTGATAAGCAACAAGTGCGAGCCAAAGTGAATTAATTGTTATCGGTTAGCTAAGTAATTATAGCGTCGTGTTGATAGCGCGTTGCATTCTGGCATCAGCTGACAAACATGACTTGCCTTTGGCTCGCTCAGAAATCGCTCCTCCCATTTTTTGATAGATTTGAGGGTAAGCTCTCGGAATGCTAGAAGGTGTTTTTTTTTTTTTTTTAGAGACTGCGTATTTGAATATGACGTTTGACGTCAAATATAGACGGCGGAAATACTTTGGTCTTCATCCGCGAACGAAAGCTCGGAAAGGAGGTTGTAGGCGGATTTCTCCGACTTGCCCTCTTTTGTCTCCTGTTCCTGATTCCACGTCTGCGAGCGGACGGCGGCGGTCGAATGTGTCGCACCCATCATATTATTATTATTATTATTGGTATTATTATAATAATTCGGCAAGGGTTCGGTTACTGTGCTCTGGTTCAGATGATAAGTAAGTTACGTTACGCGATTGTTGGGGTTTATCTGATCTGATAAAGATCTCGGGAGATCCGGAGAGTTCTTGAGGGGAGATCTCGAGAGGGCAAAGGGATTGTTGAGATGGATGTTCTGCTCTTGTAACGGTAACGTTACCCTTGTTTACTTGATCAAATTAGCACATGATTATTCCCAATGCAATGTTGACACTATTTCAAGAAGGGATGGCGGTGGGGGGTGGCTTTGTGTTGCGACGTCTTCGCCTCAGATCACGCGCGATCACGCAAATTAATTTGAATTTAACCAACATTTAATGCAACTGCAACGTGATAATTATAATGCATGGCAGATGCTAGATGGCATCGATGGACTTGCGCCTAGCTTCGGGTTTTCAAAGCAATACTGATCCAGGGCTGCAGCAGAAATATATCATGCGAGTAAAATTACCTAAGCAAGTTATAGATATATATATATATATATATAAGTATATATATAAGGTGCAACTTGAAAGACCGGTTGTTTGCACGTTTGTAATTCTTATTTTGTCCGTGTACATGTACACGTCGGTGTATAGCTGAGAATTCAAGTGCTGGTCTCTAAATACTTAAGTATTTAAATATTAAGAATCAATAATGCTTCGTCAACTACTCCATGGCCTCGGTGTATTATCTTTGAGCCACACAGTACTGGTTTGGTATATATATATTGGGATCGATCTTCGGTTGATGCCATGTTTTCTATGAAACGTTAACTATAATTTCGACGGCTGATCTGGGCGAGCTCGAGTAGAGCCGCTGTCGATCTAGGATATGAGTCTGCTATTGGAGACGATACCCGGTAGATTCAAGAAAATCATGTATCGGCAATATAATCGGACACCGTGGTTATAAATCGGCTCTAGATTTGTCTTCTTATATAAGGGAGCTCGGGAGCCATTTTTGATTCTTAAGATCCAACCTATGGTCATACCATCCCCCCAACAGCCATTTATCAAGAGAGTACTACAGAGTAACTATCGAGCGATCAATCTTATACTTAATTAATAATTGAAACCTTTTTTTTTAAGATGTCAGAAATAATCCCTTGGACACCGAGCTGTGAGGATCTACCAGCAACTGTTGGTACAATACTGTCACCCAACTCGTCTACGACAAATTTCTTTACACCTCAGTGTTCTACTCCATCTATCACGTCGGTTCCTCCAGCCCACACACAAATGGCAATATATCGGCCGCAAAGCCCTATTCATCAACAATGGCAACCAGGACAAGAATATATGACCTATAATCCAATGGGTCCCGGTTATTCTAACGAAGAAGAGGTTAGGAAGGAGTTTGTCTCCCGGTATCGCAATTACACATTTCGGGGAGATGGAATATGGTGGGACCGCGACACTATACAAGTGTTGTATAGGAAACCTAGACCTTTATCGCCCATACTGGGTTACAAGGAAGGGAGGGTTGTTTGGGATTGCGCTAATCCACTGCGAGAAATGAGGCGAAGTTCGGCACTGTCTGGTTACGAGACTGGAAGTTCGGAACGTAGTGTGCTAGAAAAGTGTACTGAATATTTCTGTACATGCTTGGCCCATATATTTTACGCTACATGTTGCGACGAAGAAGTATTCTACAATAAATATTGCGATAATGCCTGCTGCGATTGTTGCCGTAGCGTGATATTGACGGATGAAAGAGAAAGTAGGGGACCCGTGGGTGGGTACCCCGATGGACGGCCTCCTAATCCATACGATCCCCGCGAACGCGACTTCGGGGTTTTTGAGCCCGAGCAGCGTCCTCGCTGGTGAAATAATATAAAACACGATTTTGTATCTAACTTTGAATACCTATAGCAACAAATCAGTTTCTATAGAAATATCGAACATAAATTTTGGCTTCAGCGATGGTAAACATGGCAGTTATCACCTCAATGCCATTGTTTACTAGTTTATATCAATCTAGTGACTCATTTCCCCTAACTTATTACATGATTACAAGTATCAAGCCCTTCTAAAATGAGAAGTCCTATACCTGCAAAAGCTATTCTACTACCAATGCAGCAATACTTCTTACTAGTATCTCAAGCTTCGAAGCGCTTCCTCCTTATGTCAAGCTAACGACTCCATTTTTTGATGCCACAAGCTTCCATCCATCTTTTTATCTCTTTCTTTACTAAACAGGGAGTGCGCTGCTTTAGTGTCTAATCGAATAAGATGAATAACATCTGGTAGACCTTTCTCCAACAGGAACGTGTTAATGAAGTTTTGGAAATGCCAACCTGTCGATTCTGTTGTTAGATAAAAGGTAGAACAGACAAGGGAAAAGTTCCACATACTATCTTCAGGACAGGGAAGATAATCTAACCTGTCGTCTATATATGCATGGCGGGGGGCTCCAAGACCTGGCCGAGGCAAGTCGTATCTGCTTGGTGCGTAATGATGACAAGAGGCTAAAGTATACTTGAGTTGCTCGTCAACGAAATCTAGTGCGTTGACAATCTTCGCTCTTCTCACAGGTTCGATGCCTTTATGGTCTTCTTTATTGAATTCCAGTTTCGCCTCAGGTAACCACCACGGTATATGGCTAGGCCCTACAGGATATTCAAAGTTAAGGAAGAACTTACTGTGAATGTCGTACATGCTGTGAGAAAACATGAGGGCTAATCGCAAGTCGTAAAACATTGCATTTGTATCCGCTATCGGTAAGTCAGAGGGCTCCCATTTCCAGGGCGCTTGTGCTCCTGGATTACTACTGGATTGATCGTGAAGTTGTTCTCTAGAATACAATGTTGAAAGATAGCGAATCGAAGTTTGGATATTTAATAACTCTGAGATTAGTTGTTTTTGTTTGTCTGGCGGCGTTAGGCTGACGTATTTATTGTACTCTTCAGTGAGGCTTTCAAGTGAGATTTCCGGTACCGATATCGGACCGTATCCAAAATTCTCGGAGCCATCCCGACGAATGACTTGGGAGTTTACATCTAGAGTCACATATATACTGTGACGGATTTCTGTATGGAAGAAGCTGATTGCGTAGGTACAGTATCCTACGAATATTCGAATGTGGCCAACTCACATGTCCGTTACGAATTCGCTGCAAATATAGATCCGCGGATCGATCCCTTTGGGGGCGGAATTGAATAGCGAGACGATCAATATATGTGTCGACAGCCTCGACTATCAAGCCATTAATGTATTTTTGCATTTTTGCAGGGCCGAATGTAGAGATCTCGAGAGAATACAACACAATTGTTCGGGGTTCTTACTTCCTAAAATCAACCGTACCGCCTCAGACCGAGACTGTCACCAAAACATAGGATATCACAGCAACATAAACGGCTAGTGTTTGTGCAACACCATTTGTCGGGGTATTCGCCATTGGCATGGCCTGTCCTGTCCTGGTCCAATAGCGGATATTATGTCTTCCCAACTGCCGAGAGTGAGGAAGAATGCTGCTCAAGCTTTGTTGTGCAGATATCGATATGGCTTGCTTTGGATGGATCCGGCTTGGTGTTCATACGTAAGTGAGGAGTATTGAGCCCAGCCTAAGTGACGGTCAGTGCCCAAAATCTCAAACGCTTTTTCTGCCAGAGGGGGGCAGTGGTGGCGTCGGTGGAAGGGGCCCTTGTTTTGGGACATAGAATTCCTTTTAAATTTACTTTACTTGCCTTTACTTGCTTTTACTATCATCCTGCTGTGAAAGCCCTGGATTCGAGGCTAGTGAAAGCCATACTGTCGCAGAAACGATATATTGCATGCTAGCTTTAGAAGTTGTGAAATCTATCACCTTTGTTGAGATAATTAATACAACGTTTATGATTATGGTCTGATTAAAATTCTGGATACGAGAAGTAGGGGGCGGGATTTTCGATTCGGTTCGCTGTTTCCCCTACATATACTGCAACTAGAGGAGTCGACAGCGGGTAATTATCCTAGCGACGTGAGCTTATAGATGCATATCATTTAACCGAGTGGTCGACGGATATTGGGTGTACCTTCGAACTTGATTAGTCAAATGACTAACCTGTATATAAAGCCTGAAGATCCGGCCTGTGCACTTCATTTGGCAACGAGTAAATGAGGATAGAATTTATCTCATTTTAATATTCCGCCCAGCAGTGATAGCATCTATTGCCCTCGCGACAAAATGAAATTTCTTCTCCCAATCGCAGCGGCTGCAGGCCTACTCGCAGGTGCTTATGCCGTACCTGCTATAGGGCCAGTAGCAGTAGAAGCATTGGCGCAATTAAAGGCTCAAGAAATCAAAATTCGCGCCGCTGATGCTTCAAGCAATATTGCGGTAGGTCTATGGTTTTATACCAGATGGTTGGGATTCGATCTAATAGTTGAGAACACTTAGCTCCGGGACGAGGTGTTGGATAAGAGAGACTCGTTCGGTGTCCTCATATGCTCTTACCCGTAAGTTTCCCCTTGCCGGATACCTCTCGTCTCGTGCGTATCGTATTATATTATAAACTATCACTAATATTCTTTTACAACCAGGACGCCATTTCAAGGGACGGTCTGTTTTGTGGATACATATACAAGCGATACGCCGTGCCAGACCTTTGGATTTAACATCGCAAAGATCTCATCAACTTCCGATTTAGTGAAATGTAGTTATTGCCTAGGAGGTTGCAATGGAGCCTGTTCAACTCCATCCAATGGTATTATTGACGTTCCAATGAATTGTAACGCTATGAAATGTTTTGTATGAAATTATGTCATGATGAGGTTTCTTAGGTACTAGGGAAAATCAAGCCCTAGTGAAGGGGCCAGGCCAAAAAATTATTATAGTTGTTGCCTCTCTTGACTATTTACAGGGTGCCATTGAAATATTTTAGGAAATTATGCGTTACCGCTTGTGCCCGACTGAATAGGAGGATTAACGTTAGAATTGCTATAAAAAACAAAACTCACCTCTTTATAAGTTTAGAGATATATTAATTGTCTTATTCTAAAATATTTTTCAAATTTTGATACTTGCTCTCTAGATACTTTTCGAACTTATATCATATAGAATAGAACTAGAGAAGAGAATCCAGTCAGGTTTATGTGACGCGAAGCGGTACCCTAGTAAGTAAGTACTTAAGTGTTTAAGAGAGTTTTTCACACCTCTTCGGTGCATCCGCAGAGCCAGTTGCAGTTGTAATGTGCTCTTTCGGACGTCCGGACGATACAACAACTCTAAAGGATAGATATGAGTTGGATCCGAGACTCACCAGCTCGCAATGCAAATGTGCTTGGGAAAACGCTTAGCGGAGGTCGAATATGAGAAGAATCGAACTGAAATTGCTGCCAATCTCTGGGCCTAAGTATTAACTTCCAGGATCTCCGGAGAGGGAGGCCTAAGATGCCTTATCGGTGCTAGTGTGTATATATATTTGTGGTAGACTTTACATTTATAGAATGGTTGTCGCAAATCTTGGAAATGCATTACCACAAGTAGCCTCGAAAGCAGTACCACGAGAAGGACAAAAAGGGTGATACTTTTAGTAGACGTTTATCATGGTGTCGGTGGCAATGATGCTAGATCAAGGTTCATAAAATTTATGTTTTATCCTTCCGCTGTTGATATCACTATCACGACTATATACACTACTACGAACTCTAGAATCTCACAATTTTATAGATATACGATTACAATATTGCTAGCTGTAGATTATAGACGGTTTCAAAAAAAACCTTTGAGACAATTAATACTAGTTTTATGACAATTCACCCAATAAGGAGTATTTAAACTTTGGATGCGAGGAGCATGGGGCAGGATTTCGACTCGGTTCGCCATTTATCATGCATTAAATACGAATGACAAAGCATATAAAACCGACAGCGGTCATTTATCCTAGCGAACATGAACTTAGAGTTGCATATAATTTAACCGGGTTGTCAACTCGCTGATATTCGTTTTTTTTTTCTTTTGATTACTATTTGACAAAGTTGACTAGTTGAATGACAAACGGGTATATAAAGGCTTTGCATGCGACGTTAACAATTTATTAGATATCATAAAGCTTTAAAGGTAAACGATCACACTATCCGCGTATTTTCGCTCATTCACCTGGGTGCCTCGGTATTTTTTTTTTTAATTTACCTCACGCTAAAATGAAATTCTTTCTTCCGATTTTGGCGGCTGTAATTCTCTTTACAACCACGTATGCGGTGCCTGTCGCAGAGCTCGAAGCTCAAATACTTAATACGCGGGGCGCTGGTGCTTCGGGTGATGCTATGGTAAGTCAATGGCATCATCATGTTATTTGAGTCTCTAACTGATTTTTGACGACCACTAGATCTCCGGTAAACTTCTAGATAAGAGATCTCAATGGTATCTATATTTCTGCACCCAAAGGTTAGCTTACCATTGGCCTCGTGATTCTCCTGTCTATATTATATTACAGTTGGCTGAATGTCTATTCAACATTAGCCCTACAGACGGAACATGCTACATTAGTGAGTTTTCCGAGACTGTAACATGTGCAAGATTAGGTTACCCCATTGCATATTTCTACCCGGTTAGTCCCGGGTTGCAATGCAGTCTTTGCGCCAGTAGCTTAAGTTGCACTGGAATCTGTACGGATCCATTTACATTCAACGACGGCCCTCATACTGTTCCACCAAGTCAAATATTTGGCAGTGTGAAGTGTTGGATGTAAAGGATCGTCATGAATATGTTGAGGCTTCTTGGATCATAATGAGCGAATTAACTCGAAGTCAGAGTAAATACAAGGCTAGAGGGTGTATAGACTCCTCTGATGGTAATTATTACTTCTCTTCGCTATTTGGAACTGTCTTCCGGTGACTTTTCAAAACAAATTGCTAGTATTTAAGGAATTTAGGAGGTAAACAATGGTAAAAAAACCACTGTTATTTGAACACAGAAATGAAAAGTCACAAATTATCTTGATGAAAATTCGCTGAAGCCTTCAAAACTGTAGTTATGGCCGTATAGCTATATATGCATGAAAGCGATGGGGAGCACATCCGGGATTGAATTCATGGACCGTTTATAATACCCAGGGCTGCGAATTTTATTCAATCATATTATGTGTACCACTTGTAAAGATAGGAGAGAGTTAGATAACCAAAAAACAAATATTGTAACTACTAGTTTAATAGGAGGTGAAAATGAATGACACTATGGTACTAGCTAGCCACGCCGATAGACAAAAGGTCGCGCGTTTACAACTTACAACGAGGGAAGTCTAGATTATCTCGTATATTGTGGACGGAGGCCTCATCCGTAACCAATTTAACAGGTTTAGGGAAAATAACAGTTAAAGTATACATTAAGGATAGTTTTGAAAGGACAGTCTAGTCTTAGGACTAGGACGTGTACTAGACCTCTAATCGGTATATCGCAGAATTCAACTTATCCTACGCTGAAAGGAGTTTAAGTTCCACCAGAAATATCAGCAACATTGGGGTCCTGTCCGACCAAGTAACGTCGTCCGGATCCATAGCGTGTGTCGTAATAATACGCCCAACCTCCCTGGCTATCGCTTCCAGAACCTCCTACGCAAGGACCTGCGACGATGGCGTTGTAAAAGGAGTTACACCTACCCTTGATATCGGAATACACCCAAGGATCATCCAGCAAATTTGTAGAAAAGACAAAATCGATTCTAGCTAGTGAATTTGCGAAGACCGATGGTGGTACTGGGTAAATGGGCCCGTAAAACGAGGCCGCCACTAGACCATACGTGATATATGTGCCTGCCAAACCATCTATGATAGGGCACCAGCTATAGTAGCAGCCTCGAAAGTCATCCAGTCTAACATAAATTCCAGAATGGTAGCAATTGGTATCCGTATAGGTCCAAGTATCTCTTTTTCCGAGCCGTGTTTTGATATCCGGGGTATTTTCGAGCTGTGGGGGTTCAAGCTTTGACAGGTTTCTGGCCATTGAAATGGCATGGACCGCTTGGAGGTAGGTATCATATGAATACGTGAAGAGACATCCAATGACCTTTCCGGTTCCATCACTTGAGAAAGCCTCTTGTGTGCCCGCGCAGTTTACGTTGCCAGAACTGTCTACGCCCATATGAGGGTGAATATGTTTATGAATTTCGCTGGGTCTGATCCTTGGATCAAATTGAAGGACTTCATTGCTCGGGCGTGATACTAGGGCAGCAATGGCGATTGGGTTCAAAGCTATGGCTAGGAGGAAAGAGAGAAGATGAGGCAGAAGCATCTTGGTGCGGGTGGCCGCAGAGTCCACAGTGATACTGTGAGGTTTCAATGTGTGAGAGATGATACGAAAGACAGTAAGTACAATATTGCCAAAGGTGGATGGGTTTCTCAATGGCTTCCGCGGTGCTGTAGAGGGTAGAGAGAGGGGGTGTAAATATGAAGGGACCTGGCTAATTTATAATATTTATGGACAAAACGGATATCATTTTCAACTCCATTCCGTCTCGAGGTCTCCCAAAGGATTCGAAAATATAATGCTGGTATTCTGTGTATTGCAGAGAGCTCTAGGACCGGTTGGAACTTGAGAGAACACCTGTAGTTTTGTGCCATTATCTGACCAATCGAAAATTTACGATATCTCACGGATATCGCGGATACCTATATGATTCTATATTGAAGCTCTGAAATATTGATATGGGCTTTCGGGCCCAGTTAACTAGTTCTCCAATGATAATTCGCTAAATTGGTGAGAGGCGTAAATGCAATCTTGCCAAGGTTTACTGTGCCATTGTGTGCACATATGTGAATACTGATCTGATTTGTTAGATTGTTAACTGTAAGGTTTTGATATATTTGAGCTGGAGTACCCGGATATATCCTTTGAACTCCTGTTTTGATAACTTTTCGCGCAGCCTTTTATGTCTGCAAGTTATCGTAACCGTCGGGAAGTTCTACTTCACGCTGGCATCTTACAGAGGGGCTCCACATCCGGGTAGCTTGGCAAAGCTTTACACAATTGATGCAATTGACACCACCAAGCACAAGCTCACAGTACAGCCCCTTAATTAACCAGATTAAGTGAAATTTAAGGAGCGTTTTGTGCTGTTAGTTTAGAGGGCTGTGGAAAATGGTAAAATACGATAATATAATTATCGATAATGAAACAGAAAGTTACTATTTACAAGAAAACCATAAATAAGATGTATTGAAGAACTAAGCAATGTTACGACATTCGAGTTTTTTTTCTACGGTCTGGCAATCCACCAAGGCGCATGTTGCAAGATAAGTACATATAGGATCCTGGGAATCTGAGCGCCTGGATTCGAGGCTAGGGAATCTGTCAGCCTGCAGCCCCGTAGCAAAAAATCTCGGCAAACGCATTCACGCGGCGCGGAAGTCACACCACCCTCTGGGAACAACTCTGGGATCCAAGGCCGAGAGAGATTATTGTGCTGTTTTGCCGCGCTCAATATATAGATTCCAGGGCCAGGCCTCATAATGCTCAGATGGTATGAATACTTCACACTTGCAGTCATTGCATAGTGGGTCTGTGTTTCCTAGAATTCATTGATCAGAACGTTCCAGGATGACAAAGTGTGTCTTGGCAGTGGGACAGAATCAATACGAATTCATTCGGCGATATGATCATATGAGATAAACGGAACGTTCCCTACCAGATTTACATATGCACATGTAGAGCTCTAAAGGTCTTACTCTAGCGGCATTCGATGCCAACGCGGATGTGGTAACGAGATCGGTCGACCTCTATGGCGATGATACGCCGTATAACATCGTGTATGTTATTTCATATATTTAATTAAGGACAATGACTTTAGGTGCGGAACGAGGCGTATCGTTCTTGTATCCTTGAAGCCAGTCCATAGATCTATAGCTTCGAACCCAGAATACTATGATGATATCGCATTTAATATGTTTTATAAGTTTATTTTCTGTTTAAAATAATTTTATATAATAATTAATTTTTAATGTAAATGATTCATTCTTAAGTAGAATATTTATGTATGACTAAGTGTCTAATATAAACAAATATATAAATTTTTGACGTTTTGCATTCGCGTTGAGCTTCTGGTTTTCGAGACGAAGTTTTGCATGGGGATTTCGGCTGTTGCGACAGCTGTCGCGTGTCGACAGGGGTATTGTTTCGTTCAGGCCAACATATGCAGTGGTAGTTAGCTCCAAAATTTTCATCAACGGCGTTCTTATCATGTAATTGGTCTATTGGGGTTTCCTGGGGACTTAGAAATGTAGTCTAAAGTAGCGCCTTGGGGGTGCGGGAATTTCTTGATTGGCTTGAACCTCTCAGGGAGCCAACTGTTCTGTGCTGGTCTGGGAACGAGACGAGAGTCAACTGCCTATTGCAGAATCTGATCCGAACGTTGCAAACAATTCTAACGCAGGGTTTTTCAAGGACGCTAAACGCCAGCCATGGCGTTCTATTTGTATTTGTCTCGCAAGCAAAAATCCTATAAATTTCTAAAAACCGTTGAAATTTTATCTCCTGTCGAGAATTTTTTAATAGTTCATCCTAGCGGGATCCTCATAATAACAGCAACCAAAGAAGAAAGGAACCTCAAAATCCGAAAAGCCTATATACGGGGATATTTACGGCGACAATTTGATCACTGAAATATACAATGCTCTCTCACAATCCATTAGTCGATGCAAATGAAACCTCTGATCTCATTGATATCGACTACTATATCAATGCCTATAATTTAAAGGGATTTTCGAACGGCTACGATCTTCGGGTCCCTAAAAATCAGGCAGAGGTAGAAAAGGGCATATTTGAAGCTCGCGCTGATTGGGAAAAGAACGTCTGTCCCATCGAATCTGAGTCCTGGGGGTGTGAGAACGACGAATTTTATAACTGGGCCGCTACTGCTCTTCAATTAATAAGGCCGGAGAGGTTGCGATTTTGCGCCTATGTATTTGAATGTTTGTATTAAACTCCCATCTGTGTTGTTATTGCTGCTAGTGTACTTAGCGAAAATTCCCCTCCGTAACTGATGTATACCATTTGAAGCCCCAAGGCTACCATTTAAATTTGGGAAGTTTGCTAACTAAATTGATTATAAACAGTTGGCTTCATTTATGACGACATTATAACAGATTCATCTGTCGATGGTATTGTAATAGTAATGGGAATCCCCGTTTTTGTCGTATATTTTGTGCTAACATTCTATATATATATATATGTATCAGTTGAGTGCTGCAATGGAGAATGACTGCGATATCAATCAGATCGCAGAATCCAGCTCTACTAGAGCACTACCTCAATCTCAAAAGCAAATATTACAAGGCGCAAAGCAACTCCAAAAGAAGATTTTGATGGAGGCGATGCAGATTGATCCTATCTGCGGAAATGTCCTTCTGCAGGTATGGCAAGATATGTTGACTACATCCAATGATCGTGACAAGCAGAATGCCTTTGAAAATTTTGATGAATACATTCGATGGCGCAAGGTGGACGCCGCCTGCTAGTAAGTATTTTTTTTTAATCTTCACCGGGGCTTTATTCTTTGTGAACACCGAATTAAATTGATAATCATGCAGTTGGACCGGTAAGGTGGTACTATTCGGGATGGGTATAAAGCTCACGGAAAATGAAATGATAATATCAGACCATGTTCTGCACGATTGTTATGTCGCTCTACTTCTCGCAAATGATTATTTTTCATTTGAGAAAGAATGGGAGATATTCTCGCAACCAGAGAACAAGCAAGACACAATGGTAAACGCAGTCTGGCTGTTCATGCATTGGAATGATATCGATACCTACGCCGCAAAAAAGATAGTCCGCGACCTCATTTTCCAGGCCGAGGCCAAATTTCTACAGGCTCGGTATGATTTTATACAGAATGCAACTTCAGAGTATGCCGGTCTAGCGAGATATATAGATCAGTTCTGCTATTTGGTGCCAGGCAACACCTTATGGAGCGTAAAATGCCCTCGTTACAACAAAGCGTATCGGAAGAAATCGGCTCCAAGTGCCAAGTAGGATGTCATTGGCGCTAGTAAGCCCTGGCACAGTTCGCGCCTCTGTAAATTTTACCTTTTCAGAGAGGTTGGCGATAGCTTCGTACTAGCATCTTCTATACTTAGAGGCGTAGACTAGTCCTGTATTACTATACTCTCCCAGTTCATTGCGCATATATATACTTAAGTATACGTATCTATGCATAGCGAAAGTCTTGTATTCTTACTGAGCATATCATTCTGTGCTTAATAGAAATACTTCTAAGAATATCTTTACGAGTTGACGCATTTTGTTTTTCGTTTGACTAATTATGAAATCGACAATCTTATTAGTCACGATACGTGTTAGTAACCCCCTAGAGTATACATTGGATGCGAGGAGGACCTCGGGCACTTCGGTTTTAACCCTCAGCTCGAGATACCCTCTTAAAAGAGAAATATCAGGGCGTGATTTTCATTTACCTTTTACTAATCTTGGTAAGTAGCTAAGTGTATATAGCTAAGTGGAATAATCTCAAAGTTACCTGTAAGGTATTATATATAAAAAAAATAACAATTTAATTAATATTATCTTTTTTGTCGAATCAATTTAGTATTAATACACACTCGAATACGCCCAAATAATCCTAAGAATATCATTATACCTTTTAAAAGACGCAGGAATCACATTATTAATCAAAGGAGCAAAATCCACCTTAGAGGAGACTACGCTTCTACGCGTCTACTTGCGGACTCCTCCGAGTCCTTCCTATTGTCACCCTTGTCACCCGGCTTATATGAACATTGCGGTTTCCGGAAGAATTGGTCATAGATCACAAGTCCGAGCCAGACGGTAACGAGGGCCCCAAGGATGGTATAGTTTCTGATGTATGACCTCGCGGGGATCTCAATGTCATTTTGGGCGAGCTGAAATCCGAGACCGTTATTGATCATACCGAGCAGGATAGCGCACCGACCGATCCATCTGTGAATGTAGCCGAAGACGCTTTTCCCACCCGTCCTCTTGAAGTAGCGATGCTGAAGGACCCCCAGGACGGGTTGGAATACGATGATGGTCGAAGTAACAATCAAGCCAATGATCATGTGGGCAGGAACCGAACGGTTGAAGAACCCCAGGTCGTGTCCAATCCTGATACCGAGAGCAAGTCCACCGGTCATCATGACAAAACCGAGAATCTGTATCGGAGCATGAATGGCCGGTATCTTGTTCCTGAGATACGTGTTCCGTAGCAGCGGGATGCGATCGATGGGAAGATGAACTGAGATGGCTCCGAGTGGATACAGAACAATGAAGACTATTGACATGATGCAAGCATGGGCATTTCGTTTCCGGTTCAGGATTTTATAAGAATCGATATCGCGCTTCTGCAATTCCCCTTCCCCAAGCTGTCCATCCGTGGTGTTAGCCAACACCAACTCAGGGGCTGGGTAAAACAGAGGTCAGCCAGGCGCCAGAAAATTGGCTTGATTGACCAACTCACCGATTGCTAGAGTGAGCGCAACGAGCTCAATAAGTTGATTCATCATCGTGGTAACAGTCGTTGACTGGGATGATGCCCTTGCTGAGCTTCTGAACACAAGACTATTGCTATAGCTAAGTAGGCCTAAGGGGGATATGATGCTGACAAAATGGAAGCAAAATGGTATAACGATAGGGGGTAGGAGGTGCCAAGTCGATTCAATTTAAATACATGGTGTAGGAGAAATTTAAACGGTAATGCACCTGTGTGACGGTAGTTTTGTCAGCGATGGGTGAAATGCCTTTATGACGAAGTGAATTCTGGTCAGCACGTCAGCCAACTGCAGTGAACTTCCGCGCCTAAGCAAGCACGTGGCAAGATACAAAATATGACGTCATAGGAAAGAAGGCACGGAACTTTGCCGAGACTCGTTTAATTCGTTTAAGTCACAAATATAAGTGTATCTCCGGCGAAGGTTAAAGGATACTCCACGAAAGTTTATATATTTATTATTCTGGCAGGCGGAATTCGAACCTGGCCTGGTGGGGAAAAAGCTTTCTCTTGGCCATTAATGGGCTATAGCTGTGACTTTCAAATTCGACTGATTACTTAGCTACTTCAGTAGTTATGAACCTAGGTTTTCTACCAGGTAAGCCCGGGTATTATAAATCTACAATATACAATCTCCAATCTACATTCTCCCATTCGGTTGAATATTATTTGTGCCATGCAAGTGCACTCCTGAGGTTCAAGCCCGCAATGACTTCCCACATGGGCCGGGGTTTTGTGTTGGTGTTGCAAATACTCAAAAAAGCGAACATACATGGACTTGGTCGTTGCGAGACCAGACTTGGTCTAAATCTCGTCCCACCATGGGCTCGAGATCGATCGCAATCTGATATCCATGTCCAAGTAGATAAATTTTGTCTTGCTTTGCTTCCTAAAACTAGTCTCGGTTGGTGAAGCAGTTAATCGGGAAGAAATGGAAATTTCAAACTCTGAAGATGACTACACCCCAACCAATAGATTACAATATATCGAAGTACCGCGCGGTACCGCCGAGAAGCTCCTAAATTTAGATGGATTTTGGTACCAGAAGCGACATTAAATGTAAACATCAAATGGATCTTCAACCAAACCTCCTTTGCGTGATACTGTTGGATCGATCTACTAAGACACTTTGCTTTAAGCTTAAGCGTTCGATAGACGTCTTTAATCTGCGCTTTAGAGTCGACGTCGAGGAAGGGTACGTGCGTATTATAGCCTGCTAGCACCCTCGTCTTAACGAGACCAGATTAATATGCTAACCCGATTCGGAAGCTATGTGGGTCCACCAGCCAGCGCATCAATCAGATGCTTGAACGTTACTCTCTTCTTCATATGAATTCATCACGATCCGGTGCTGCACACTAATATGCAAGACCACTCGCGAAGAATTGGCGACACATCGCCCATAATCCGAGGCTGCCAATTTTCAGCATTCTATACGACTCTAGCTCTATGGATATAACTGCTTCAAGTGGGGAACGGTTCGATCGACAAGTCCGCCATATTTTCAAGCTTGGACCATGCCATCCTTCAAATTGCGTCATAAGCTATTGATAATTCTTACGACAGCTCTCCAGTTTTATCATATCAACGCCTGGTCTTTCAAATTCCTTCATGTACCTCCCCTAGATGCGTCACGTGGGAGCACCACAGTCCGCATCTCACCGAAAGCTTGTGCCTACATGACGAGAAGTTATGTGGATGACGAGCAAACTCAGCTTCGCAAATTCGACGGTGTATCAGTGTTACAAGGCGAACAGACCGACCCAAAAGGACTCACCGATAACTTACTAGGACCAAACCGGGGAGGGATAATAGAGTACCTAGGCTTCTGGACAAGAATCAACTGCGCCCATCTCCCAACGGCCATCGTCCACTTTTATCCGCTGCCGAATACTCTACAAGTCGCCAATTTCAGCAAGATTGGAGAATCTCGAGAGAACTTTGAGAGTTTCCACCAAAAGGATTGGTGGACGTGGGCAGAGATAGGGCCGAACTCGAGTGGGGATTCGATTTTCCTGCAGATACCACCGGGAGCTATCGCTTACAGGATTGACGAAAGCGAAACCAAACCCGCGATCGATGCCGCGGCGAATCTACAGGGACACTACATTATCGTCGAGGATGCGATCGCGGTGAAGCAGGCGTCGGCGGATGACGATGTCACTCTGAATAATTGGCAAGGCGGCCAAGGAGAATTCGCGGAAGAAGTGAGAATTCAGATGGATTCATCGCAGGCGTCATTGGTACGATCAGCGACAAGACAGCTGAAGGAGCGTAAGACGGGGAATCAAATTGCCTCCACTCAAGCGAACCAATTCTATACGCTCGATGACCCGAGTAACGCCTCTCTGCTCGATTTCAAAAGTAATCTAATCGATGATGGCAGGGTGCTGGATGATGGCAATGGTGGTATCGTGAACGAGTTACTAGCAATGGGTGCTAGGGAGCTTCTGGTGCAACAAAATCTCGCCAAAATGCAGCTCGCGAACGAAATAAACCGTTTAAGTGAGGATGAAGTTTTTTACTTGGGCAATAGTGCCTTATCACGACTACCGGAAGCGCAACTGAGAGATCTACTGCTACGCAGACGGTTGCGACTGCAAGAAGAACGAAGTCGTGTTCCCCCTGAAGCTGAGGGGGATGATGAAACTCAAAGAATGCTCTTACAGCGAATTTTCAGTGTTAAAATAAATCGACGGTAACCTGGTTCGGGCGACTAAAGCTGTGTAGTAAAATCGAAAACCTTTTTTATCAGACTTTTTTTTTTTCTTTTTTATTAAGTGGCTTGGACATATCTTCTATTTCCTTGCATATATACGAGTCTTGTATTGACTCTTCAGCAGCATATATACATATATTATGGCGAGTTATAAGCTATATAAACCGGCCGACAGTGCCTTGAATTGCCAACCAGCAACCTGCACACTTAAGCCCCTAGCGGCGACGTTTTACGCCACCTTATCAAACAATCCATCAAGATCTATATTTACTGGTTAATGGAGCTTATAGTAGCGATAGAATCTACATGCTACATCACGAAAACCTTTTCTTAACCATTGAGGGCACGTCATGCGCATGCTGATTAAAAAAATAATAATTTTATTGGCGCTAAAAAAAGAAAAGCGCTCATGGCGCTTGTAAAAAAAAAATAGAAAAGAAAAGAAAAGAAAAGAAAAGAAAAGAAAAGAAAAGAAAAGAAATATAGACACTGGGGAGGACGGCCCAGGCCAGAGGTGGTAATGACGTTGGTAGTGGTGGTGATGGTGGTGATGGTGGTCGTCGTCGTCGTCGTTTTTTCGGAAGAGGCAAGAGAGGGTGGTGGTTTGCTATCGGGAGGACGGGCGAGGTGCTGTTGACTGAGACGACCTCTTTGCTCACGCGCAGCAAGAGATACGGTCCCTACCTCGAGGCCCGTCCTACACATCACTGCACACCGCCGCGCGCGGCCATGGCCCCTATAGTTGTTGTTGTTGTTACCCAAACCAAGCCGGCGGGTATGATAACATCCCCAGCAATCGGCTGGTTGATGTTTACAACATTGGGGCGCATGGTCGGGGGGTCTTGCAGGATGGTGAGGGTTGTCGTTGCTGACGCTGTCAGGCTGCTGGCATCGGTGTTGAAATTGTTATAGATGTGGTCGGCCGCGAAGACGGCGAGACCGATGCACACGGAAACAGCCATGACCGACCGGCGGGCCCCAAGGGCGTATGGTAGCCCGAGGAAAAGGAGTGCTGCCACGCCGGTCACGCCAGAAGTTACCCTGGTGGCCACGGAGGGCATTTTGTCTCTTTTGAGGAGACAAAACGCCAGTGTCACTACTATGATGAAGATGGCTAGTAGTATGGCCATGGCCACCAGGACCCGATTCTCCCCGATTTTGGTCTTCCTCTCCTCCTCCTCCCTCTTTTTCTTCTCCTTCTCCTCCCTCTCCTCCTCCTCTTCCTCCTCCTCCTCCACTCTCCCTCCCTCCTCGTCCCCGGCCGCTTTCTTCCTCTGGAACAGGCCCACGACCGGGCCCCAAACTTTGTCCCAGCTAGTGTAATTGGTTTGTTAGCCGGATATAAGCTTGATTATAGTTAATATTGGCATTAAGCGCTTACATTTGTTTTGCCGAGCCAATGATGGTGGTACGTGGGGCAGACATCTTAGTGGTGGTAATTGATGATGATGGTGAAGATGCTGCTGGTGATGATGATAATGCTGCTGCTGCTGCTGCTGCTGATGATGATGATGATGATAATGATAATGAAGAAGAAGATGATGATGCTGGTGATGATAATGGTGATGGTGATTTTGATGATGATGATGTTGCTGCTGCTGATGATGATGAGATGGAGGATGGAGGATGAAAGATAAAAAGGAAGAGAGAAGGAATCCATTGGGCCAAAGGAGATTTAAATAGTTTGCAAGTACTTGTTTATTGACGGTATTTGTAATTATCACTGTTTTTATTTTTTGGATAGCCAGATCTGCAGAGCCTTGAAAATATATTCAGATTATACTTATATACTTGGTAATTAGTCCAGCCGGCGATCAAACCAATGTCGTGCAGTGACAAAGTTAACGTAAGTAGGTATGGTTTTCGTACTTTGTGCGTCGCAACTGGCTTATGAGATAAGCTAGTATTTGATATATAATGCAATTTATGTACTTAAGTAAATATACTGTCTCGTGAGCTTCAACTACAGTAAGACCGGGCATATTATCTCTTAATTCGAACCAGTAGTAATATACGTAATCAATATAATGACAATTCATTCAATTGGACTCCTGGTTTACGAGACAACCAGACCACCGGCACAAAAATCCAACGAATTATTGTGTTGCTGACTCAAACGACGTGACAATCACAATCACTCTATTAGTGTTTACTTAGTTAGCTGGCAGATCACAATATATTAATAATTGATATATAATAACAGTAAAGTAGCGACCGGCGTATATAAGACCCCTATCATTAGCCCAATTACACATGCAAGTTAGTCAATAGCACGGTAGGCATTTTATCTGTACTCAAGTGTAACAAATCCTAGCATATATATCTATCTCTACTTAAGTATATATACGCATATGTATATCGACTGCAAATCAGTCGTGGCTCATGACGTCTTCTTCTTCTTCTTCTTAAATTTGTGGATTCTTGCCTTATAGCCCGATTTTGCCACCTTCATGTTCTCTAATATATGCTTCGGATACTGTTTCCCGTAGAATTCCGCGCGTCCAGGGACTCCAGGGGGTCGAAATACGTTTTCCCAAGTGCCAATATCTAGAAATATGTGAGGGAAATGGCGCGCAAAACTAATATTCTGGTGTAACCACAAACTCCAGAGAATGTCCGGATCCTGTTCATAATTCTTCAAAGCTTCTGCAGTGCGATACCCGTTTTCTTGGTTAGCCGGAAAAGTTAACTATATATAATCTCCCGGGGGGGGGGGGGGGGGGGGGGGGGCGCATGTTCTGTATATACCGGTTAAGATACAAATTACAGCCTCAGTGGCTACTTTGCACGCATCTGCCCACATCTGATAGTCATCATTTTTCTCTCTTCTATCCGAACCGTGTAAGAAAACCCAATTGCACAAGCGCATCAATGTTGTTTCTCCAAACACGGGGTCTTTATGAGGGGCAATGTCCTTGCGAGGTCGATGCCCTAATCTTCGGGCGCTGACAAAGGCCGTGGCCCGCGCGAGAGAAATCAAAGATGCCAATGTGCTAGATTTTACTTCGAAATCCGGGATCGTATTTCTAGATACAGGGCTAGCCGACATTGTTGTGCTCGCTTGGTTTTGGATTGGGGAACTATTATTCTCTACTCCAAGATTATTCGCAGCTCCACTATCTGCTGGTTTGGAGATCTTAAATAAAACATCTTGTTTGACGCGGCTGCGAGCTCTAAAGATGTAGTATTTTATGAGGCGTTTCACGTATGCTATATCCTTGGGCGGACTGACGTGGGGTAGGAAAGACGGGGGCTGGTTCTCGGGAACAGACGGCGTTTGTATTTGGGAATCTTCGTTTTGGGGATGTAGGAGACAGTATGTAGGAATAGAGTTAACATCCTCTGCAATACGAGACAACTCTGCATCCCAGTTTCTAGAAATATTGGAGTCAGGGTTAGGGCCTCCCAACGCAAGCTCTTGCTTTTGTAGCTGTTGCGGTTTGGAACTCTGATCACAAGGCCCGCTCATTGTATGATATCAATTGTTGTGACTTTTTCAAGTCTCGGATTTGGAGATACTCTGCGTTTTTAGGGTTTTAAATGGGTAAATTAGACGTATGGTAGTTGAAAAGTAGAGTAGCTGGAGCTCAAGCCTATCGTGTAAAGGTAAGATTACGATACCCGCGGATATGGAGACGAGAAGGATTTCTTGGTTTTAAGAAGGCCTGTCTCTTGGACTATAAAGGCTGCCACCTAATACCCAAGAATACCATGTAATATGCTTTATTCTTCTCAAGATCTATCCCCACGTGGCAATGCTGCAACACCAGGCGTTCATAGGGAGAAAAAGACTGAAAGTTAAAATTTAATCTGGCGGTTACGTTTTGGAACCAGAACAAAACCCAGAAAGGGAAATGTGATGGATGATGTTGGCTGATGTTACGAGACTGGTTCCCTGACTTTCCCAAAATGATAGCGCGTCAGAACATGAATAGAAGTGTTTAATTTTTGTTGATTATCGATAAGTGGGAAATGGCCCTGAAAAATGGCCCAGATTGCCCAACAAGTCTCTGATGGTCTAGCGGCTAAGATCCTGGCGGTTCATAGATTTTCTGATAGAAGAGGTAAGTTAATTTCTATTCTGATTCGGATCTAACCTTTTGCTATTTCCGACAATTGTCACGTTCTGGTCAAGCAGTTTGACAATTTGGTTTTCATGGACCACGTTTTCCTTTTCACTTTCTCTTTTTCGTTTCTACCCCCTCTGAAGAAACCTCTTTTGCTTTCACTTTATAATTTTCCTCGTGATTATCAGAAAATTATTTCCACATTTTGAGATTGATAATCTGTCGAAGCGAGCAGCACACGGCGAACCAATTGACGCGGACCCAAGAACCCAACAGCAGGTGGCGACAATTTTTAAGATACAAGAGGACGGGGATGGGCTGCTAATAGAGATGGAATCTTTGTCCAGTCGTCTGATGGGAGACCCATTGTATCTCCTGGCAACAAGCATATTGTAGCTATATGGCCCAAAAAAGTATCTGTTCATGAGTATTAAGTACTATCTCACCTGGCGTAGAGGAAGTTCTCTTGAAACGAACTTGCCTGCTGAGTAAATTTTATGGCGAAATATGAGTCAAGTTCCCCATGACATTAATGCATTAGACGGTGAAAAATAATAACAGAGCCACTTCTGCGGCTAGCAAGATGGACTCAGGGTTTATATTACAGTTTAAATTTAGGTAGAGTGATTGGTTTAAAGGCAAATAATTTACTATATTATAAGTTATTTCATTTTTAGGAAGTTGGTATTAAAAGATAATTATATTTAAATACCGCAAAGCGGTGTTTCAGTTCAAGTACCCACCCACGGTAAAGGTTATTTGATAGTATCTCTGTACTTGATCATTTAATTCTTACATGGAGCGGTGAGTTAAGATGCTCAAGTTGTGTCTTTGTGAGAATAGAATTTTAGGTTAGGTGCATCAATCCTGCTATGGATCTATCGAAAATATGCGTAGTGGATAGCCGTAATTAATCCCTCTAAAGCTCACCTATTCCTGAAATCGCTGCGGCTAATATTATTTAAACATTTGCCCCTTGCTTAGACCGTATACTAGATTGAATCATGTACGCATCCCTTTGCCTCGAGCGCCTGGATTCGATGCTATACGTATCATGGCTTCGAGAATAGTACGTTTTACTTAATACTAGAACTAACGCTGCGCAAGTCTGAACTACATCAATAATTATTCTGTCAAAGCCTACCTGCGATATGCAACATCTAGTCATGATACTTATATAGCAAACAGTTATATCTATATTTTGTGCCCTGAAATACTCTAGGAATCTCCATTACCTGCATATACATATTTTCGTTGTATATATGATCATTTATATGACTGCGACGTTTCGAACTGTAAAGCTCGTATAATCGATATGGGTAGGCCTTAATGTCCCCAAAATTGCTCCGCGGGAAATGATGCATAATTCAAATCCGCTGAATATTTAAGGGGGGCAGGCGTTTTTTTCCTTTCCTTTTTTCGTCCAATTTTCGACGAGTATTTTCCGTTGTGTAATGTTTGCGGTTTACTGGCATGACATTATTATTTAAAAGTAATATTTTCCCTGTATGATGCCAAAACTAAAAACTGTCCCATCTGGCTTCGAGACTAGGCAAAACTGTGGGAAAGGATCAAGTCCAGATCTGACTCAGTAAAATGATTTGGTATTCAATCTATCCAAAATGATGAGCTTTAAAAAATGAGAACACAACTCATTCTCTGATGGTCCAGTGGCTAAGATTCCGGCGGTTCGGTGTTTTTTGGGGGGAATTATGGATCTGCTGAACGAATCGCTCACTCACAATGGTTCGGGATATTTGTGGCATTGCCGTAGCATTATATTCATTATTCTAGCGTGATCTTTGCCGCTAGGTTGTTACCCATGGTATATTTTCTAACCTGCTCTGGTACCCTTTTTCTGGTTTAGAATAGCAAAAGATTGAGAAAGCCAGAGACTGAGGACGAAAAGGTCAATAGTCCCGATGGCCAAACCTCGCGTCGAGCGTTTGGTTTACGAGACAGCAAATTATAACGCTGATTTTGCGTAGAGCTGGTTGGACCGCAAAAAAAAAAAAATAAATAAATAAATAAAAAAGAGAAGGAGCGAGCGTGAGTCGAACACGCGACCTTGAGATATTTGAAAGTGCGTTGTTGCACTGCAATCTCCTGCTGTAAAGATGTTAATGATACTGTTTGACAAACTCTGATGAAGTGAATTCACTAACCTCTAACCACTGAGCTACCACTCCTGACATGTGAAAAGACTGGATGAAATAGAATATAACCCGTTGAACTTTTGAAGAGAATCAGAGTCTGGTACTTTAATTTTGTCCAAATTTTAATGTTACCAGAAATATTGGAATAACTCGTGATCACAAACAAGACTCTCTTTAGAAGTTATGGAGTATCCAGAATAATGATTACAATCAATATAATCAATAATCATCTTATGGGCCTTCTACGTCGTCCGAGAGTGGACAAAAGTACTTATAAGTAGAAATTGCGAAGAAACTACGAAGAAACCCAATCTTGTAACTAAAAAGAAACCGCGAATTCCTTGGGAACAAGTCAACAACACAAACACATGGGTCCTGGGTTCTATCCCGGATCTTATCTTGAGAGGAGGGACAATCTCAATCTCGGGACCAGGGGCAATCTCTCTGCCCCAGAAGTAAACCAGCACACAAACTACCACTCAATCTTCAAAATGGAGGTTGCAACAAAGGCAAGCTCGACTTAGAAGTGTAAGGGTACTGTTTATTGAGCTCGCTTTTGTTCCCACCATGGAATATTATCTAGCTCCAGCTCTCTTTCCTAAAACCTCTTGTGGCTCATGTTGTTATCTTGTATACTAGCTGCTAGTTGCAGTTGCTAACTGATGATAGTTAATTCTCGAATTGCTGGTGAGGGCTTGATTGCTTTCGTTCTCTTAAGGCTCAGTAGCTATTTGTTGGATCAATGAAAATTAGGGCTTCGAAAATGATTTTTTGCAAGCGAAAACAATAAAATAATTAAGCTATAAATCGAGGCCCTACTCAAACTGCGACGAGAGGCGATCGTGTTTCATATTCGGATTTCATCGTTGTTCGTTTTCGTAATTCCTTTTTTTTTTTTGTCATGAATTTTTCTAGCCTCAAGACCAGGCGGACAGGAGGCAGGGCAGAGTGGATGGTTGGTGGGGAGGGTGAGAGCGGTGGTTGGGTGTTGAGCAAAAAAAAAGTGTTGTTTGTCCGAGTTTTTAAACTTGAGTGTCCGCACAGCGAGACCAAGTGTCCGCAGGATAGTCTCGAAACCCTCCACAACACAAGTTCCGCAGGACACTCAAACTTTGTTTGACAACGCACCACAGTCTAGTGCCGAGACTGGTGCCGAGACTGGTTTTTCGTATTTTGTTTTTGTTTCCCTTTTTTAAATTTTTGTTTTCGTCGGTTTTGTCAAGATGTTTTGTTGATTACTTGAGTACTTACTTACTTAATGACAGATGGGAAGTGTACTTACTCGTGATCACTACAAGAATATATCATCAAATTAGACATCAGCTTTCATCAATCTCTGATGGTCCAGTGGCTAAGATTCCCGCCTGTCAAAAATAGCACGCGGGCGACCGGGGTTCGATTCCCCGTCAGAGAGTTTATACGATTTGATTTTTTTTATCTTTTTTATCTTTTTTTCCCACCGCGGTACTGGTAATGAATGTTCTCATTGTTGGTTATAGCTAGCGACTTGAGTAATTCAGTATGCGTCTGCCTCCTGTAAATCGCAAATATTCGAATTTTGGCGTGCCTTTTTGACACCATTTAAATTCTCTGGGAACAACACAATCGATATCTCCGATGCACGCGATGGGGTTAGTAAATGGTTGGTGGTATAAGCGGAATGGAGGGTTGAACAAGATATAGCATTCAGGAACTTTGATTATTATCCTATGATTCACACATATAGTCTTGTAGCCTTTTAGCGCATTTTTTGGAGGATTTTTTTATCTTCGTATCTATCTATCTATCTCAAAATTTATGAGAATTGAATCTGTTACACACCGGTCCCCACAATTGCAAAAATAAGGCGACTTCTAAATTAAAACCCAGAGTTTTTCGAAATATTCTATGCTAGACCATAATACACTAGTCTAGCGTCCATAGTTTCTCGTGGCCATTCCGGTCCATATTTTGTAGATATTGTTAGGCCTAACCGCAAGAATACTATCATAGGACATAAATAAAATGGCATTAATAAAGCGATCGTTCAAACTTCACACTTGGTGATAGAATCCCGGGATCGCTCGTCGTAACGCAACCCATCATATATATAATCAGAGACTCGTTGATCACAAAACTTGTTCATATATATACCTCATGAATGGTAGTCAGCGCGATTCTCCGAAATACCTAGAGAATATTACGTAATTGCTTGAGAAAAGATGCGAGAATCGTAACAAGAAGCAATGCCTCCGGCTGCCCGAAAGGGCAAATTCGATTGGTGTCCCGATCTTGCCTATTGCCAAAGTGATATCGTGATAAAAAAAATAAAATTGATCATTGGATCCAACTACCCGCGCAAGCAGCGTTAATGGTTGCCCGGCCGGTTTCTCTAGCTTTTGAGCATTAATATCTAATATATTTTTGTCTAATTGATCAAGTATGGCATCGGTACTCAGTACCTGGTTATCAACAATGGTGTTATATACGTGATCAATCTACGACATGGTTCTCTGGCTTATGGCTGTCGGGAAAGCTAGTCCCTCAATATCCAAGGAAGCAGTGCGCGTGATTGGGATACCCAATTAATTGATTACTACCATAAATGATTCTCACACTACCTCGTAGAAACTTTATTGTACTATAAAATATACCGATATTGCTCAAGCTTATTCGCATCTGTAATATAATCTCTCGATAATATACCAATTAAGTGGTGAAAAAAGTAAAAAGTACTTATATATAGCTTGCTAAAATACAATATTTTTTGTCTATTAAGTAAAGTACTCAATTCAGCCTGCAAGTCTGGTTAATTAAAGCTTTAAAATCACCAATATGCCGGGTTTTGTGGCCGGCCTTTTCAGCCCATGGGTCAATTCTGCCGTTGTTCCCATATGCTCATGCACTTCGCAAAATGATTCCGTACATTGCTAGTCCGCTTAAGTCCCACATTTGAGGTTTGCACAATTACAAGCAAATGCCATTGCAACATCAATCGGCCACGTAATATTATGTATCACCCAAACACATTTGCACAACACTAATGTAGTACTACCACATTTGAAGCTCCAGTTATCCCAGGCCAGGGTGGTCTCGCAATAAGTCTCAGGGCTGAGTTTTGAGCTCCTTCCTTTCGGTCTCTATTCGAATATATTTTCCGGAGTGCGGGGAATAGAGCTCTTCCATGCATAAAACGCTTTTGCAGAAAGGAAAACCGTCTAAGTCGCTAGCGCCTTTAGGTGGCTGGACTTGCAGGCATGTCCGATATTAATGCAGGACAGGCACAGCCGGCCTACTAGGGCTACGGCTTTTCGCGATACAATGATATATATATCCTCGCCCCTATTTGCTGAGAGACTTTGATCAGATTTCCTATCGTCTTGCCTCAAGATTCAGAGCGCATGTCTCTGCATCGGATGGGATGTAAATCGGTTAGAAATCCCTGTAGATATCTGTACCCTCCGACTTCAGCTTTGATCCACTAACCTACAAGAGTTAGTACAACTCTATTAGCGAAAGAGAGTCCGTTGACGTTGGGCGCTGCCCGGACTGCGGTGAAGAATCGAGTATAAACTTGAGCCTACTGGCACTTCAAATGCAAATTTTATTTTCCATTTTTGAAATTATCTCATTTATTTTCCGGTTAGCGATTGCACCTAATTATAAAAGAAAACTGTTCATTTTTTGAGCTCTTTCTATAACTATAGCCCCTACAGCTACTTTCCTTCCACCCTATACCCTTTAACATTATTGATGCACACAATATTTAGAGCACAAGTAAAAAGCCGATACTCATAGATCAAGATGCCTGCTACCATGCTCCCAGTCCCAGAGACAGCACCTTACGTCTGGGCTAATGCGAACAGCGTCATTGTTCATCAGGAACCAGCACCTCAACCAACACCTGACGATATAACTGAGCTCCGGATTCCAGATCTTTACAAGTTAGTAATGGACGACGCGCTCTCAAGAAGGCCAAACCCTTTGTTAGAACAGACCCACACGGATATCATCAACTGGGTATGCGAGACACTGCAGCCTAGTGAGAAAGGGAAGAAGATATTTGAAGCTCTAGCTACGCCCTTCGTTTGTGCTGTTATGATGCCTAATGGTTCGGAGCAACCGCTTATGGCATTCAACGAATGGATGGTTTGGATACTCTTCTTCGACGATCGTATGTAGGCCTGAATTATAAAGTTTCCCTGGTTTCATTGTGTACTTCAAGATTCGTGAGTACTAATTGCTTTTTTTTCTTTCTAGGTGTTGATAATGGAATGTTTCGTGAAAACGTCGCTCTAGCTGCGGAAGAGATGATCTGGACTCTTGCAATACTAGACGAGGACCAGCCACCAATTCCTGCGAGTGAGGATGGTGTTCGGCGTATGTTCCAGCAGATGTGGGGAAGGATTAAAGCTGTTAGTTTCATCCTCCGGTTTGCCATCGAATATTGGGACTGCCTCTACGGACCAGAAACACCATTATAGATTTGCTAACTAGTTTGGTTATCTCAGAATGCGTCAAAAGGTAGTAAATTAGGCCATTTCTGATAATAATTCTTCATAAGAAGCTTACAAAGACTTCGAATAATTTTAGAGGTCCAATTCAGGATGAAGAAATGTATCCGAGACTACATGATCGGGTTACTCCATTTAATCCAGCATGATTATGGTAGAGATATGTTGACATTCGATAAACAAATACAATATCGGCGGAGGATCTCAGCAATTTCGACAGTAAATGCATTTATCGAGTATGTATATCTACTTAGAGGAGGATGTGTGCGGCTGAGGGTGTTTGATATGCTAATTTTGTCTCTATTTGCATGCAGATGGTCGGTTAATATAGATGGGAAAATTCCTTACGAAGTCATAGATCACCCCTCCGTTAGAATATTTCGAGAGTTAGGTCTTGATATTCAACTGTTGTAAGTGTTCGAAGATCAACTCTTCCACCGGCGTTATGCGTGACTAAAAATCAACTAGTACGAATGACTTTATTGGTCTTAAGAAAGATATAGTATGCTTCCTGGCAATTCAATCCAACTAGCTAATATCTATTCTTCTGGTCGGTATCCTCTAACACTTGTTTTATTTTAGGAGGGAGGGGAAAAGTCAAATTTGATAATGGCTCTAACGAGACAAGGTTGCACTATGCAAGAGGCTATTGATGAACTTGCAAGCATGATGGAATCGAAATGCCGACAGTGGGAGAAGGCATTAAGCGAACTCCCAAAGTGGGGCGGTGAAATTGACGCTGAGGTTCTCAGATTGATCACAGCGTGGGCTGATGTATGCTGGGGATTAACGGAATGGAGGTACAGTCCGTTGTTCTTGTCTGACTTGGCTTTTCTGCTCCGTTCATCACTCCTTGTTCCAAAATCCGCACACGTTTTCGCTAATCTATAAACATTTTATTTCCGCCAAACACAGTTTTACTACGATACGATATCTCGGGGCGAAAGAAAAACGGGAGAAAGTCCGGGCGACCCGGAAGTTGCTCGTGTCCACAAATTCTATTAGAACGCTAAGTGTTGTTAAAGCCTGACATCGATCTTTACACTGGTGCGCCATTGTGCCTGGGTTGATCTAGGAGCAATCGTCGTGGTCCTTGACACAAGACTTTGGAAATCTTCATCATAGATATTTTATATAATTATATTTCTGGAATTCAAATCCTCAAAGAGATGTTAGATAGAAGAGATTTTGCCGATAAGAATGTAGAAGTTAATGTTAGAGCCGTTGATATATAATTTCGTTTTGGGTACTTGAACTGTCAGAAGTTTAAAATTATGAACAGCTAGCTTAGAATCTGGTAATTAATTGTGGTCACGTCGCTATTTTAAATTTTCTTGCTCTCTCCCATTTTGCATGATTTCTCTTCCACCTTTATTCATCGACTGATCGTCCGACATCCTTACGACCTTTTAAAAGTACATTTTGATGTCAAACCTGAAGGCATCTTGCCCTCAGCCAATCCAGATCTGCAGATGCAAGCGATTTTGCAATTCTTAATGATTATTATATTAGATACTCAACTGTCAGTTGCAGAACGAAAGGCTTGGGTTGTGGCCGAGCCGTGGTTATTGTTTTTAACGGTCTGAAGAGTATTTAACGGATATATAGACATAACAACTCTGCTTCGTCCTTCTGCCTGCCTGGTCTCGAAGATACCCGACAACTAGGCACGGTGGTATTTTCTACTAACTTGGGAAAAAGAATTTCTGGAAGTCATATTTACTCGACAGTTCCGTAGAAAATTACATCTGATTTTCTTCTCATGTTTTCCTCTTCCCCTGGCAAGGCTGTTCTCACGATTTTGTCAGATCTTGTTATTACACACTAAAAAGCGTGCACTTGCTAGCGTTGTAAACACGGTTTTCTCGAAGTTACGAAGCGCCTCAAGGTCAGAAAATATTGGTATTCCTGGTCCCGCGTATTCCGAATTTCTGAAAGCGATGAATATATTAATAGAGTTTCAAGAATTGAATATTCTTATCTTGTAGGGGGTTATTATGAGTTTCCCCAAATTCACGATGACTCCATGGTCTTGGAATAAAAATCAATAATCTTAGCTTTGTGCGGCGCCAACTATATTATACACCTACTTCTCCATCTTGCACCATGCCCTCCGGCCACTCGCCCTCCGCACCAATATAGAGGATATCATGTAAACACTGCCTCCACCTTCCCTCTCCATCCTCATCGTCTCCATCCTCAGGCACTTTCTCTCTCCTCCACCAATAATTCACAACCACGACCCTCCTACCCTCTCCCGTTAGATTCGTAATGCCTTTCCCAGCACCCATAGGATCCCACAAAATAACCCTTCTACCTTCCCACTTCTCCCGTCCAATCCTATCTCGAAACTCTTCCGGCACATTCTCCTTCTCCGTTGCAGTTAATTCCCTCATCCTCCACCCGCTTCCTGATTTCTCGTCTTTAAACTTTCCCTCTCCCGATGGCTTAGTTCCCCCGGCTTCCTCGGTAGGCTTTTCTTGTATAGACTCTTGTAGGTACTTTATGATGGTATCTCGATTATCAGCCGCGAAATCCGGCATCTGCCGACACACTTGCGCACATGTCGGACTGAAAAAGACAGCAGTCCTGGCGGGGTCGGTGAACAATGTTGTCTGTGAGGCGCGGTAGGCTTCGTATTCTTTGCGGAGATGCGGCGTTAGTAGGCTTTGGTCTTGGTTAGACATTTTTGGGGGGAAATAAATGGAAGTGATGTTTGTGAGGGTAGGATGTGAGAGGTGTGAGTTCATATTTGATATATGCTCGATTAAGCCTGCGCGCAGAAGGCGAAGCTAGCTGGTGGGGCTATTGGGCAGCTCTAAGGCCAGGACAGATCAATCAGTCGAGCAGCCTCTGCGACTACCCCATATGCATACTAGCCCTTTTAGAACAGAAAAGAAAAGAAAAAAAGAGAGAAAAATCTAAATTATGGGACTACATGAAAACAAAAATGGAGAAGATTAAATCAGCTGTTGGTCGCGTGGTATATAGCAAACCAGAATCCGCTTTCAACTCGCGAGCTTGTGATAATCAATGGTGTAACCCTCAAATCAGCCTCAACCAAAATGCAACATTCCAACACGCTGTCGTCGAGGGTTTATATATATGACCGCTATCATTACTTCTTGCCCCAAGACTATATCATTACTATGTTTCTGTGCATATGAGAGAGCTATGATGAAGAATTAATTCTGTAACTAATGGCGAACTTCCAAGTTTTATGACCTTTCATTTGATGCTCGGCACAACACAGCGGTGTAGAATTACGGCACTGTCCTGCTCTTACCCATTTTATCAGCACGATCGAGAGCTGCTCGAGTTACTGTAGTCGTAACATCGACTTTGACTAAAGGAAACCATAGCGCAACAGAGCCGACAACGAGTCACTTGGGAGCACATTTTCGATTGGCTCTTCGTCAACCACTCTGAGCTTATCCATCGGTCTGTTATACTCCAGTTATCCTTCTTGGGATATGGCACCACCTCTGCGAGTCTATATTTGCCCGAGGGAATGTCAACCTTGCCCAATCTGCTCCCATAACCTTCGATCCTCGCTCCTAGTCTCTAGAGTTCTAGGCGGCCCTGACGAGAGCGGTTTATATCGACGGACTTCTCGGACACTCCATGTTTATACCATTCGTTTCGGACTGGTCTCGTTTTCGGACGTATATATATATATTCTCAGTTTCCAAGATTACCGCCTGTGAGCACGAAGCGACCAGAGAACACTAATGAGGACCACAAGACTAACTAATGAGTCCCCATCAGGGGACCGGAGTACGGATATGGGGAATAGAAGGTGAGAGAGGACATAGCTAATAATTGGGATCACGGCTTCCACGCTAAATAGAATTACTTGAACATCCGCTGCCGCCAACTGGTTATGTTACACTATAAGTCAGGGCCGGTTACGGCTCTACGTTTACCGTCCACCCGGTCATACTACCCAATCTTGTGGAGCGATACTACACTAAACTCACTCCCGGTCTATTTTATTATTGTACTCGAGAATATCCATCCGTTATTCTTTAGATGTCTAAATGCTGAAGCGTCAATACAAGACTAGTCTAAAACGTATCGGCCGGTGTGCAAATGAATGTTAAAGCGCCTGGATACCATATCGATCAAAATCGAATCCTTCCAAACTGCCCCTCCGCTCACCCCAGCCGTCGTCCACTTTCCTCAACACAACACCCTCCTTGACATCCGTCCTCTCGCCTACATTAACATGATCCTTCTCGAGCTCCTCGTCCAGATACTTGCCCTCACCGGTCAACCCGGCTAAAACCTCGCCTTCCTTCCCCTGATACTGTTCCCTGAGACCCTCATGCGGGACCCAAACGCATCTCATCCCTGCCCTCCTACCGGCTTCCACGCCGGGTACGGAATCCTCAAAGACGAGACATTCCCTGGGTAATATCTTTGTCGCGAGGATTTGATCTTTACTCACGCCATTCTCTGCCATCTCCGCTTCCCTTCGTGCGTTTATCCTATCCAGTGCTAGGAGGTATATATCCGGTGCCGGCTTGCCTCTACCGGTTTTTATCCTCGGATCGTCGCCCTTTATGATCATTTCTTCTTTAAAGTACGAGAAGAGGGTTTCTTGTAGATGTCGGGTTTTTAAATTGTAAGAAAAGCTGTTGGAGGAGGTGGCGAGGGCGATGTATGGTTTTGAGGGGGAGGCTGTGAGGGTTTGTAGAAGGGAGAGGACACCGGGGAGGGGTTGAGATGTCGGGAAGTATGCTTCTTGGAGGAGACGGACTTCGGAGAGGTAGGCTTCTTGGGAGAGCGGGAGGTTCGCCCAGGATTGGAAGAGGTCGTATGCCTGCATACCACCACCATTATCGTCATTAATTAACTATTCGATTATTATTCATATTTTAAATATTTGGAATGTATCATGATATTTGGAAAGAGGAAAGGGGGGGTAAATACCTGTTGAGTAGGACGACCCTGCAATTGAGCCTTTATAGACCACGGTAACCGTCCTTTATTGTAGCGAGCGAGTATTTCGTCGGTGACCCTGGTGTATATGTCTTCGGAGTCGATGAGGAGACCGTCCATATCGAAGATACAGGCGCGGATGGGAGGGAATTCGAAGCTGAGGATGTGACTTATTATGAGCATTTTAATATATCCCATTAGATTTATCGCACGTTAAAAATATAATATAATTTAATATAATTTGATAAAAATAAAATCGATCGATGTATTATATGAGTATATATATTCATACGAGTTTAAGAGGTATAAGAAGTTGAGGGTGATATATATATACTTAAGTAAGTATATATGTATACGACTTACGTCTCCGTGTGCATCATGTCGGGCGGTTGTATTATGTCGTATTGCAAAAGCTAGTACAGTGTGGCAATGAGGCGATACTGAATTATTATTTTCTCGATCAACGGGGCCACAGAGTAATAATATTATTCCTTTCGATACGGCCGACAGCGACGACGGGGGAGAAGTGGAGAATATTTCGAAAATATCCGCAGCGAGTCGTCAGGAACAGGTGATTTGAAGGGGAAGATGATGTCGTCGTGCAGGTTGCGTGTGGCCAGCGACAAGAAAAACCTGTTCGGCGGTTACCGTCGCGTCGTAGCTTAGCTTAGCTTGCCAGCTAGCTGCTAGCTTACCCTGCCGAGACAATGTTGCTGACTCCTTTTGTCGGGATTTCTCCAGCAGTCCCTTTAAAGCGGAGATGCTGGCGAATGAGGTCCGTCTTGGGATTTTAATGGTCATCGTGACGGTGTCCTCTTAGCTTAACCAGATCGTTCTTCGACGTCTTCAGATTCAACGATGTGTTGCGGGTGAGGTTAACCTCCCAGACACTTAACACACACACTTTCTCTCTCGTTATAATTATCCCTCCTCCTCCTCCTCCACTTTGGAATATAAGAACCATGGCTTCACCATCGCAAGAAGTCCCTCCGAACCTTCTCCTCAACCCTCGCGCCAACGTCCTCTCTTCTGCATCCGCCCCCCTCTCCACCGTCCCATCAACAAATACCACCTCCCAACCATCCCCATCAGTATCACTGTCGCCGGAAGAAGAACAAGCCCGCCTGACCGCCGCCCTATCCGATAAGAAGCTAGGAAACACCTACTTCACGGCCACTCCACCGGACTACGAAAACGCCATCTCATACTACCGTTCCGCTCTCGAAGCTTGTCCCCCGAATCTTACCGAACACGTCGTCATCCTACACGCCAACATCGCAGCTGGGTACATCAAACTCAAGAAATGGAAGGAAGCGGAAGATGCAGCGACGAACAGTCTCACCGCCAGCGGGGAAGACGACGAAATACTACGTTTTATGGAGATGAAAAAGAGAAAAAAAGAAGAGAATGAGAAGAAGGAGAGGGAGAAGATTGAGGGGAATAAAGATGCCGGTGGTACTAGTAGCGTGAAGACACAGGATACCTCTGATGGACGAATTGAAGAGATCGAGGGTGAAGAAGAGGAAAATGTAGAGTGGGGCAAGAATTGGAAGGCCAGGTTGAGAAGGGCGAAGGCCAGGGAGATGCAGAATACATGGCAGAGTCTAGCCGGTGCTCTCGAAGGTACACACAACTATTCCACTTATCTTCTTCTCCTCTTTTACAAAGAGAGTCACGTCAGTTCATGTGCTAATGTCAGATATTATTTACAGATTATAGAATACTATCAAACAATCGATTCCAACCCATCCCCGCCATCGACCGAAAAGGAATTCAACAAGCGTTAACCAGAATCCCCCCGATACTAGAAGAAAAGAAGAACACAGAAGTCGCAGAGATGATGGGTAAACTGAAAGGACTGGGCGATACGATCCTCAAACCGTTCGGGTTGAGCACCAATAATTTTCAAATGGTCAAAGACGAGAAGAGCGGTGGATACAGTTTGAATTTCTCGCAGAAGAACAAGTGATTCGCCTTTTTCACCACCTCCATCTCCTCACGCCCCTTAAAAGGAATTTAGTAGTACAGGGTATATTCACAGCTTCCGGCAACCAGGATTTACGAAGGAGTCTTCAACCTAGAGATGATTTCAACTAGGCGCAAAGGATAAAAAGTTGGGTCACAGAGCAAGTCCAGAATCTCAAGTCCGAACTCCGAGGAGAGATGCTGGTATGATGAGAGCAAATAATATTAGTCTCGAAGATGCATGGTTCTTATATTGGGGATGGTGGGAACTAGAGCAGATTTTTGGCTGTCTTTCAGCATTTACAACGGGTACATATAGCTGTGATTTCGATATCTCATGCATAGATCTAAATATAGAATAGAATAGCATAGCATAGCATAGCATAGCATAGCATAGCATAGCATAGTGTGTGGTTAAACCATCGATATCCTGTATCCAACATCATATGCCAACCCCTTCGATTCCATCAAGTCCCCCCATAGCAAATATTATATACCTGGAATTATAACATTATCGTACAACCAGCCTTCAATAATACCCTGGAACATATAACAGTAATGCGGTGGGAGTATAGTATATATACTATAATTTCCCAATCTCCACCGGTCGTCTGTGTTCGACATATCTGTACCCCTCGGCCACTATATTCCACCCTCCACCAACACCATTACCAGCACTCCCACTCCCACTCCCATTCCCATTCCCACCGGGGAGTTTAGGAGACGGCGATGCTAGCGAGGGTAATACCAGCGGTTTCCGTAACCGTTCTGTGAAAAAGACCGGGTGGCGGATGGAAGGGTTGTATTGTGGGTTTTGTGACGTCATTTTTATTCTCCCCCCTTGACACTTTGTTTCAATATACGGATAGTTCGTATAGTGTGTAAAATGGTTATGAGGTATTGGTATTGGTATCTTTCGGTGGGTTTGGAGGAGTGGACGGTGTATTCGCTGTAGACGGCGTGGTTGAGGATCCGGATGAGGTTGAGGATCGGATGGGTATCGTGGTTCGCGGGAAGGGACGGTTTGTTGCGTTTTGCTGTTTCGAACGCTGGTTAGCTTTGCGCTTGGTATATATATATATGGTATCTCGAATGGGAGAGTGGACTCACGATGGGGATAGTAGGCCGGTGAGGCTGCAGAGACGAAAACATGGCCCCTTCTTAACCTGTCTGCTTTTTTCTTTTCGGCGGGTTTTCGTCAGGTTTCTTGAAAAAGGTGGCGCGCGTTTTGAGAGATGTGGAGAATGGGATGATGGGCTCGTGCCGAGGTTCAAATTCGGGCAGGTGGATAATCATACGTATATACACGCACCCCAGGAACTTTCATCAAAACTTAAGTTCATCAGCGAGGATGGATATAACATCAAAACAAAATGTATACCTTGCATTCCATCCGGTGTATTTAGCAAAGATATGAATACTAGAAACCTGATATTATTCATACATTTCAACATCTCCAGATCATCTCCAGATCACGTGATCATACAATAAATCCGAGCTTTTTGTTATCTTATCATGCATATTGTAGGGCTCTAACTACTAATATATCAAGAATATTTCAAGGATATATGGAAGAATCGAATCCTCAACTATTTCTAGATTACATATCAATGTAAACACGCTTGCAAGATCGATATATAGTTCACACACTCAAGATATCAAATCTTTCCAGCTATCTCATCTATATAGTATAGGTGCCGCGGTTACATGACTATAATATAGTATAATATAATTAGTTAGACAATAGGTTTCGTGTATATATATATAGTAGCTCAACTGGGACATATGTAGAAGGAGCAATACCGGATTGAAAGATCCACATCTGGTTCTTCTTTTTATCCGAAGAAGGCTTCTTCGTCCAGAGTACGATTGGCGTCCCATTCTTCGGCTTACCACCGGATAAATCGACGTTTAGATCTGGATGTTGGCAGTTTGGGCGAGATATTCTATTCCAAAAAAAAAAAAAAAAAAGGTGACATTACACGCGAAGCTTCAGTTAAAAAACAATGACCTTTGAAAGTAAGATATTTGATATATATACTTAAATACTTAAAAGTATATATTGTTTATGAATATAGAGCTCACCGAAAGTAGACCGGATTTTCATCATCAGGCCAAATATCCCAACCGAATGGCTCTATACTGCCCGCTAGAGGGGTACCATCCTTAAGATTGCTTACCCCACCGAAGGCGGGAACTCCGAGGTAAAGGGGCCTGTCAACATTCTTAAACGTCCACTGGCCGTCATCATTTTTCCCTAGGATCCACTATAAGTAGTTCAAAAGAAAGGTAAATTAGATTTTACAAAAATTACTATCAACTTTCTAGTTTCGATATACGACGCTCGCGCTCTCAAGTTTTAATATAACATAACAAATACAGGGATAGCTGAGAATACTAGACTCACTTTTTGGTTATCTCCCTCGTTATTCTGCCAACCAAGGATTGAGATTTCATCGGTTTTAGAAAGGTCTAGAACAGTCCCACCGTGTACGTTGATGAGACGGTACTTTCCACCTTCGTTAAGTTGCATTGTGAGCTTTTATAGATATTCGAAATTTTCCAGGATTTCTGGTGTCTTTGTTTGAGATTTCGGTAGTGATCGTAATTGTTATAATAAACATTCGAACATTCAAGCTTCGGCAGTAGCTCCGAGGGTTAACGTTAGCTCTTACGTATGTTCCTACTTGGGAAGGTTTACCCCGCAAACACTTCATTCCAGCACCGAAGCTCGGTATTAATTTCAAACTTGCCCTACTTTAACATTCCAACATTATCAATGAATCCGTATGATTCAATTCCCGAGATAGTTGGCAGATAAACATAATGCTGGATATAGCGGTTCACTTTGTCTGTGGTTTGCAACGCGTTTTACGCAGAAAGAGCCAGAATTAAATCTCGTGGTCAAGGAAACGATTGAGCTAGCTAGCTCATTCATCTTTTTGGTATTACAAACAAGTAAGTATATATTTTTTCTTAAATATTTTTATGCCCCTCCGATTCTTCAAGACGGATCGGAGAAGCCTTCTTATATACTTCGATCCCCTCTTACCAAGTAAATACTACATCTCATATAAAAAATGAACTTTTCCTCGTTGTAAATTAAGATCTTGACACCTTTTTAACAGATGTTTACATCTCACCGTACTCCTTAACCTTGGTCGTAGCCCCAACTATACGATAAAACAAATATTAGCATCAAAATTACGTTGATAAATAATAAGAAAGTAAACTTACGCAGAGCAACAGGCACAATCTCGGCAACACCCATCTCAGGTCCGTAAACCTTGATATCCAACTTCAACTCGTCTCCGGCCGCTTTGATGTTCTTCAAACCTTCCTGGTAATTTGGACCCGCTCTTCTCACCCAAATCTTGGTCTTGTGCTCGTTCAACTGCGGTGCGACCTCCCTCAACGCTCGGATCACACCCTTGAATGTTGACGCCACGTTTGTGAAATTGGCGATACCACCACCGATAAACAGAACCTTACCTTCCTCGCGCATCGGGGAGCGTAGGAGCAGATCGATCACCGTGCGCGCGTAATGGAAGGTTTGGGTTTCTGTGGGGGCACCGGAGTATTCGCCGTAGTTTGCCAAATCTTGGCCGAATCCTGCAGCGGCGATGGCGTCGGCGTATACCACCGAGGCACCACCACCAGCGACAAGCGTCCAGATGCGGCCGTTGGAATTCAGTACTGTGAGTTTGAGGGAAGCACCCGTCTTGGCGTCCAGAGCTGCGATGTAGCTGTTTAATGTCCACGTTTAGTATCATCAAACGAGGAAATCATATGATGAATGATAGGATTGGCAGGATATGACTTACGCTTCTTCCTTTGATAGCTCACGACCGAACGGAGCAGGGAATTCTAGTGGTGGACCGGCATCAATGTCGACTTTTCCGCTGCCTGCAACGTTCGTACCCAAGGCTGCTGGACCTCTCGCGATGGCCCATTTCGCACCACACTCGAATTCAGCGGTTTGGTCAATCTTAGCCGCTAGATCCAAGAAGTGGACGGAGGCAGAGGTGGCGTCCGCGTTGGGGATGACGACCAACGGGTTGATTTCTAGGTAAGTGAACTGGCAGTCGACGTAGACTGCGTATAGACGGTTGATGAAATCTACCAGGACGTTGTGAACGAATGTGGGGACATCGGGAAGGAGGGCGGTAGCGATAGCTTCGTTTGATGGGTATCTATAATAATTTTTTTTTCTAAGTATGGTTTTCCCCACTGTATCTAAATATGGATAAGGAACATACTCTTTAAGGTCGACAGGGATGAGGATTTTTTTGGCTTTCGCGTCAACGTCACCAACATCGACACCTCCCTCGTGTGTGAAGAGAATATAATCACCCTATTTCATGAATACAACCATCAGCCGAGTTCTTTCGATTGAATTTTCTGGGACCCCCTGGGTGTCGCGTAAATGCAGGGTGGGTAACATCCATCGTGCTACCGTAGCTTCCCTTCGTCCGGACAAGGCCACATTTTACACATTTTTATATAAAGACCTCACCAGCACAGAAAATACAAATGAAAAGGTTTTTTAAGCTCACCTCTCTCAAACTGTGAATGTTGATATAATATTCCTCCTCTTGTTTGTGCGGCACGAAAGGTTCGACCAAGAATTGTCTCAGCGTACCTGTCACGGTCTCAACTTTGACCGGCTTGCCAGCTCTTTCCAAAACCCACTGCTTGGCTTCTTCCCAAGTCTTGTTCAAGGCCAGCAGACCGCTCTTACCTCGTCGCTTGATCAGCTGGTCCGGTTTTGCGACAAATTTGGCACCCGGGGCGAGTAACCATGGGTATGTGGTCTCCGCCGTCTGTAGGACGGTTTCCGGAGCAGTGTCCTCGGGGAAGTATAGGGAGGCGAGTTTTGGGGGAGCGTTGTGAGGTGGTGGTGGGAGAGTGGAAGTGGTGATTGCCGGGGAGCGGGTGAGGTGGTAGTTGATGATGGCCTTGCCGTCGGCCTCGGAGACAGACTTTGCAGACATATTATAAGAATACTAATATGGAATTTTGAACAGAAAGAAAGAAGACGTATATCTCTTGAAGCTCAATTGGATCGAGTGGTGATGTTGTCAAGAAGGGAGAGAGGTGGAGTGGGAGGAAAAGAGAGGAGGAGGTCGACAAGGTTGAGTTTCGAGCTCGTTTTTGTTGTCCGTTCGCTGCACACCACCAAAATTCGATTGGAGCTGCTGCTGCTGCTGCTGCTGTTGCTAGCTAACTAGCTCGACTCGCTTGCGTCGACACGACAGAAATTAATATGCACAGAGAAAAAATATATTTATTATTCGGTACGATCAATCGATCAGAGGGCAAGGTGTTTCAGCGGAAAAAATAAAATTGAGAGAGTATAAAGGAGAAAGGGGAGAGGGAACTGTAGTAGGTAAGTATAGTATATCCAACAATTGACCGATCCCTTCAACCATATCGAAGTTTCTGGGCCCGTTGCATTTTTTTATTTTTTTTTTTTCATTTAAATTTCTTCTCAATCGTCCGAGCTTGATGCCCGCTTCGGAGGCCGATAGTCACAGGAGATCGAGCCTTGTCGGCCAATTGATATTATTGTTCTTCTTGTCTTTTTCCCAACCTGTTCGCGAGTGGTTTCCCAATATTATTAATCCTTCCCCCATTCCTCGCCCGTTCCCCATTCACTCAAATTGTCCGTGGATCTGGTGGAATCCACGTTTGATAACGTCGTATCTGAGCTAAGATTGTTGAAGCTCCTTCTTTTTTCTTTCTCGTCCCCAACAACCTGGCCCATGCACAGGTACAAAGTACAGTCGGGCACCGGAGTAGCGCGCCTGACAAGGGCGGACCCTGAGCTCACGCTATGCCCACCCACGTCTTCACCACCATAAGCCCACGGCAAAAGTTCGTGTTTGACTGAGTTTAATATCTCTGCCCCAACATATTTCTTCCTTCGACGTCACTGGAAGGATATACCAATCCAAGGGAGACGTGTGACCCCCGTAGAGAAAGGCCCATTGATTTCTCAGATTCCGATATCATGGAGCTTCACAGCTCTCGTTCCTTGGCGTATAATTGTAACCAAGTCGAGAAAGAAAAAAACCTGTCCGTTCGGACGTTTGGAATTCTTGAACTTTCGGTGTTTTCGCAAGTGGTTTCCCCATCCTTGTAATTTGCATTCGTCGGTCTTCCTACCGTTGCTTCCCCCCCCCTGTATGAGCAGACGAGGAGCTAGTGGGAAGAGGTACTGTATGTATGTAGCACTTAACCACCCACCAAAAGCTTGCAGGGTGGGCGGGCATCTTCCACCCCCCGGTCGACAAGATGGTTGACCGCTCGCTCGCTCCCTCGAGCTGCGAGGTCGCTGGGGTAGAGAAAGAATGGGAGAGAAAAAAATGGAAAAGGACCTCGCGTGTCCTGCTGCTGCTTCAAATCCGATCGATATAATCAAAGCTATCAGCCGGGGATTTCGATTGCCCATCCATTTTAGCCTTTCTCCAGCTTTTTTTTCTCTTCCTCTGGCCTCTCCTATCGTAAATCCCATCTCCATTTTGTTCTTTCTCTTCTTTTCGAATATACCCCCCCCAATCGCGATCGAGAGCATTTCCCTCTTTTTTTTGGATTTCGTCGAGAGTAAGTTTCCAATCTACCATTTGCAGCAGACTTCGGTTGGGAAACCGGTTTGCGTTCGGTCGGTTTTCGTCTGCTTTCGCCGGCTTTCCTTTGGTACATCGTCTGGTTTCAATCGAATCTGGACCGTCAATAGATTTGTCTCTTCAGACAGCTTTTTTTTCCCCTTCCAATTGTGCCTTTGTCCGTAATTCGATATGACTGTGGCAGTTGATAGAATGAAGCTAGTTAGCTGCTGTGGTTGGCTTGCTTGGTTGCTTGTTGGGAAGCGGGTGGTTGATTTTGTTGTGCTGTCGTCTCGCAACACCAAAAAACGCCAGCTCCTCATTCTTGTTAACGTTAACCACTCCCACGACACCTCTTCGAAGCTTCACAGCTAACGATTCAGCTTTTGACAAGATACAGAACACCCTTTTGATACCTCTACAGACTTCCAAAAATGCCGTCCGTGGCTACTCTCGCCCCTAGTACCGAGGCCAATGGCTCGGGCAAGACTCTCAACGTCAATGACAACATTGCTCGTTTCTCCGCCCCGTCTCGCCCGAGATCCCCCCCAGCAGACCATACCCTCTTTCACCCAAAGACGAGAGCCTTCGTCTATGGCATGCAGACAAAAGTAAAATCCCTGATTCTCATTAATGTGCCTCGTAATCGATTCCTTGACAATCGAGGTTGGGGTGTATTTTGCTTCAAGAGAGCTAGCTAACGGCATGCTCGCGCTACGCATCGATAGGCTGTCCAAGGTATGCTTGATTTTGACTACATCAACAACCGGTCGACACCTTCCGTAGCTGCCATCATCTATCCCTTCGGTGGCCAGTTCGTCTCCAAGATGTACTGGGGAACCAGCGAGACCCTGCTGCCCGTCTACCAATCTACCGAGAAGGCCATCGCCAAGCACCCAGAGGTCGACACAGTCGTCAACTTTGCCAGCAGCAGAAGTGTCTATTCCTCCACCCTAGAGTTGATGGAGTTTCCTCAGATCAGATGTATTGCCATCATCGCAGAAGGTGTTCCCGAGAGGGTAGGTCCTTTCTCTCAGTCATTGTTAGGCAATTCAGGGTAAATACGAGGCTAATTGGGGTCCGTTACATCACAGAGAGCGAGGGAAATTCTACATATTGCCAAAAAGAAGGGTGTCACAATCATCGGTCCCGCCACAGTCGGTGGAATCAAGCCCGGCTGCTTCAAGATCGGTAACACCGGTGGTATGATGGACAACATTGTCGCGTCTAAGCTCTACCGCAAGGGTTCCGTCGGATACGTCTCCAAGTCTGGTGGTATGTCCAACGAGCTCAACAACATTGTTTCACAAACCACGAACGGCGTCTACGAAGGTGTGGCCATCGGTGGTGATAGATACCCCGGAACCACATTCATCGACCACATGTTACGTTATCAGGCCGATCCGGAGTGTAAGATCCTGCTCCTACTCGGTGAAGTCGGCGGTGTCGAAGAATACCGCGTCATCGACGCCGTCAAGGAGGGTGTCATCACCAAGCCAATCGTCGCTTGGGCGATCGGTACTTGCGCCGATGTTTTCACCACAGAAGTCCAGTTCGGTCATGCCGGCTCTCTCGCAAACTCCAAAATGGAAACCGCAAAGGCTAAGAACGAGGCCATGAAGAACGCAGGCTTCCACGTTCCCGAAACCTTTGAGAAGATGCCGGATCTCCTCGCAGAGGTTTACCAGAAGCTCGTCTCGGACGGAACCATCGTCCCGGAGAAGGAGCCAGCTCCACCAAAGATCCCAATGGACTACAGCTGGGCTCAAGAACTCGGTCTCATCCGAAAACCTGCCGCTTTCATCTCCACCATTTCTGACGATCGTGGTCAGGAACTCCTCTACGCCGGTATGCCAATCTCCGAGGTCTTTGCTGAGGATATCGGTATCGGTGGTGTCATGAGCTTGCTATGGTTCCGAAGACGTCTCCCAGCCTACGCCTCCAAGTTCTTAGAAATGGTTCTCATGCTTACCGCCGATCACGGTCCCGCTGTGTCCGGTGCTATGAACACCATCATCACCACCCGTGCTGGCAAGGACTTGATTTCCAGTTTAGTCGCCGGTCTGTTAACCATCGGTGAAAGGTTTGGTGGTGCCCTGGACGGTGCCGCCGCTGAATTCACCAATGCTATTGACAAGGGCCTTTCGCCGAGAGAATTCGTCGACACCATGAGAAAACAAAACAAGCTGAGTATGTTCTTTTCCATCTTACAAAATAGTCATTCCAAGCTAATATGTGGCTTCTAGTCCCTGGTATCGGCCACAAGGTCAAGTCGCGAAACAACCCGGACCAGCGTGTAGAACTCGTCAAGGACTTTGTCCGCCGAAACTTCCCAAGCTGCAAGATGTTGGATTATGCTATCGCTGTCGAAACTGTCACCACCTCCAAGAAAGACAACTTGATCCTCAACGTTGATGGTTGTGTTGCTGTCTGTTTTGTTGATTTGCTTCGGAATTGCGGTGCCTTCAGCGCTGAAGAAGCCGAAGATTACCTAAAGGTTAGTTCTCCCTTTTGCAGTTTTCCGTGTGAATTGTGCTGACTGAAATTATTTCTTGTTAGATGGGTGTCCTGAACGGCCTGTTTGTCCTCGGTCGTAGCATCGGTTTGATCGCACATCATTTGGATCAGAAGAGACTAAGAACGGGATTGTACCGCCATCCATGGGACGATATCTCTTACATGGGCTTCGGTACCGATGCCGCGCCTGGTGGCGCCAACCGTGCTATGGTTGACCTTGGAAAATAAATATATAAAAGTATCTTTGTTTTGGAAGGCAAGATGGAGAGATAAGAAAACCTGATGGGAGTTTCACCTGCCCGGACGGTTGCTATAGCTTTTTTTATGTCCACAGGGAAGTGGTATATATGAATATATGTATTTAATTTGAAATCTAAAAGAAATGCTAGAATACAAGGATTCAAATGTATTCTCTTTTTGATCTTCCCTAAATCATCTTCTCACAATAATATTTCAAGTAGATGATAGACGAAAGCTTCGGTATTAATCCAATAATTGATGTCTACGCACAAAACGCCGAATAAACGCATAAATCTAAATACAATCATATACAAAATTCCAGAAATAAATAGGGTCAACGTCGATAGTTAAGTCTTTTATTCGCCGCAACATCTTGCTTCCCGGACATATTATTCACGAGAATATTCCCACCGGAAACACCACCCAGCACATCGTGAACCCCATTCCTCTGCAAGAACTGCTTCATACCCATCGGATTCAATTTGAACTCTGGAAACCGAGGGAGAAGATCCGCTATTAAGCCGCTCACAATTGGCGCTGACATTGACGTCCCGGACATGTACTGTGATGATCTATCCTCATAATATTAGCTTACATCCCTTTCTTGATTTCTAAAGATAGCCAAAAAAAAAAAAAAAAATGTCTATAAAAAAATTTCAGACTTACTGAGGACCCCGATTATAAGTACTCATAATATAATGCCCCGGCGCGTGCAACGTCACACAGCGTCCATAATTCGACAACTCCCACCTCCGATCATTAATATCCGTCGCCCCGACCGAAATCAACGCCATATCAGCAGACCAAGCCGCGGGGTAAGTCTTACACGCATCGCTATTAAAATTCCCAGCGGAAGCGGAGATGTGCATACCCGAGTTGAGCGCCCGTTGGATTAAATTGTAAAAATACCGTGAGCTCTCACCCGCGAAGGACATGTTTACGACCGATCCCTTGAAGTTTACCTCCTTCTTACGCCGTTCGTGATTCCGCAGGGCTGCTTCAAGACCCTGAGCGTACCATGCTGCGTTGCCGCGATTTTGAGCATCCAGGACGCGACAGTTGTAGATGTTTACCTTTTTGGCGACGCCGTAGGCGCGAGAACCGATCGTGCCGGCTGTGTGCGAGCTATTTTATATTTTATTTATCACAATTAGCAATCAAAGGTTATATATAGAAGGAAGGTGGATGGAGAGGGATAGGTATATGTACCCATGCCCGAACCGGTCTTCGTAGTCCTGCCCGAAGACGGTGAAAAGGTGTCGAGCTCGTCCTTCAAATTCGACATGGTTGATGTTAATCCCTGAATCTAAATTATATACATCTACGCCTTGTCCTGAATTTTCATCGAAAGTGTAGGTATAACTCATATCGGTCACGCGTCTACCGTTTTGATTTATTTTATTCATACTCGATATTCGTTCGAGTGGGTATGGTGCTCCCTTTTGCTGTATGAATTGCACTTGCTGCTGCTGCTGCTGCTGCTGTCTTTTTATGATACCATCTGCATCTAATGTGTGTATATGTGTATCATTTGTATCGACTGGGATGAACTGCGGTTGGATAGAATTTTGGGGAATGGAGGGGTGGACTACTGGTCTTGGAGGCGAGTATTCGTGATTCTTTTCAATATATGATATGTAAGGGAAAGATTCTAGACGGCGCTTTTCGGATGGGGACATGGTTAGGGTGAAGGCACGAGAGTAGTGTCCGAAGGTGCTGAATTGGGTGGATGACGAGAGACGTGAAAGGTCAGTGTGGTTGTAACCCATACCTGCGAAGATTTGAGGCCAGGATCTCTTTTCATGATGGGAAAGAACCGCAATGTAGTTTGAAGTCGCATTTGAAGTGCTGGGGGGTTCGAGTAAGGTCGGGGCTGCAAGTGAGAGTGAGAGAAATATGGCCGTGGAGATCAAGACTGTGGATTTCATCTGGTCGAAGGCTCGTATTCTTGATATAATTGTATATAGTTGATATAGCGAAATATTTAGAACAAAATATTTACAAATAATAAATTAATAATGTGTCAATAGGAGCTAGTTGATGTGAATATAGAAGTGAAAGTGCGGCCAGCGCGCTAAATCGGAGCCCAGCTGTGGGGGAAATGACCATGAGCAGCGAACTTTCGAATAAAAGATTCGAGAAGAAAGTTTCGAAAAAAGAACAAGAAAGAGGCGAAAATTGAGATCAATAAAAATCTCAATTAAGATCTGACTGTCCCGCAACCATTAAAGCTATCTCAGACTATCGTGCGTGGCCTGTGCACAAATGAGCATTCTCCGTCCGATGTCAAGACAAATAGAGCAGAGGTCCGATATTCCTTGTGTGTTAGATTCGTGGTACCGAGAAATAATTGATACTAGCGCTTCCTAGTACGAGATAGCTCGCAGTTTTCACACAACTTAAGGGGATACATACTACATACTTGTGTTACACGTTGTATCTTGCCCCTGGCCCCTAGACCCCTTTGAATCGCGATTCGCTTCACGAATTCGGTGTATTGTCCTCAGGCTGGGACAACATATACGTGGAGATCCTAATCTTCGTCGTCGACAAATGAGAGTCGGCTTGGATAGCTCATAGTAGTGATGAAATTCAAAAATCACCCCGCCAGAATGGTCTCGTTCCCGCCAGAGTAATACCAATATCCAATTCAATGTCCAGAACATCAATAGCAATTCTAGTTACGTTAAGTTATAATTATGTTAAATACATATACATCATTGGTCTAGGGTTGTATATATAACCGGTTTCAACCTTTAAGTCGTATCCTAGATCACATATTACAGAGGAAATCCCATATATCCACAGGTTCGGGGATCGTAATGTTAACTCCGACTTATCAAGGAGTTAGTGAGGCTAGAACCGAGGCCAAGCAGAGAGGAAAGGCCTTCGGCGCTCAAAGCACCCCGTACCCTGCCAGTTGCCAAAAATCTCCGTCAACAATGCAAAACCCTCCGTGACTAAGTTAACAGAGCTATAACACCTCCCCATCTCTGATGATAAACGTCTTGTCAAATCCTTACCGGGGGGAAGCATCTGTATAATGTATAAAATTATACCTAGATCCTTAGCTCAGATTTAGATTAGTCTTGTTGTCGGACTGGATCTAGGTGCCTTGAGCAATGCATACCTCCAATATATTTCAAGCGAAGACCATGTTGAATTAATATTTAGTAAAGAAGGTATTAGAGTCCATTAAAATTATGGCTCGTCCACTAAGTTTGAAACCCAGTGATGAGAAAATCTTGGTTCCTAGTGTTCAATTAAGAGATAAGGTTTTATAGACCTACCTAGTCTCGAAACCAAACCCTCCCAAAAACACGACCTGTCTGCAATACCCCGAACCAGGCCTCGCGAATTTAAATTACAATAGGAATGGCAAATATACACAAATAACCCACCCGCCTCGAGATTCTTAAGATCTTCTGCGAAACCCATAGGTTCTGCATCCCGGATTTCTGTGTTTGGGAAAATACGCTTACTGTAAATGGGCAAAAATCAAAAAGTAGGCGTCCCGAGACTAGGCTGGCATAACGATTTTCGGCTCGGTGCTGCGGACAGAAATTGTACCGAGCAGCTCCTCTTCGCCTGCCGCAATTCGGACCTGCGACTATCTCCAAAGTCCTTGGGATTTTATGAAAGGGTATAGTTCATTATTGTCGGATTCTTGGATACATATATATAGCAACAATCATGAGAGTGTTTCTAGGAAATTAGTTTACTCTCCTCGCTTTATTGTACTCGCAAATGGAAATAAAGAACGTCTATCAATTCTCAAATTTCCGTTTTCATTCCTGAGAGATAGCAAATTCCAACCAATCAAATCTACACTCAATCGATACGATCCCTTACAGTCACACAAAACTTTTGTCTAGACCTATCGAAGTTAAAAGCCAGTTATTGACCCTGAATCAAGCGATTTCTTAGACCTAATTTCTTCTAGAATATCTTCCAAATTCTAATCATATCGTCGCTGCACAAGACGCTTGCCAACAGCGCTCATAGAAAATACAGCAATTTCAACACATTCGCCATGGCTACCCAAACAGGCAGCATGCCGATTTCCCGGTTCCTCAAAGAGCAAAGGATGCAACTTCCACTTCCTTCCACTCCACTAGATGGCAAAACTATTCTCATCACCGGTGCCAACAGCGGTGTCGGTCTCGAAGCCGCACGCCACTGTGTTGGTCTCAACGCTGAAAATCTCATAATCACAACTCGCACCATTGCCAAGGGTGAAACCGCCAAAGCGGATCTCCTAAAGACCAACCCGGAAAGCAAGACGAATATCTCAATATATACCGTCAACTACTCCAGCTTTACCTCCGTTAAGAGTTTTGCCGACAAACTCGTATCCGAAGTACCCACGCTTGATATCGTAATACTCAACGCGGGCATCAACAGCAGACAATGGGCGGTAACCGAGGACGGTTGGGAAGAGGTGTTGCAAGTCAACGTTTTATCTACAGCTTATTTATCCCTTCTACTCCTCCCAAAAATCAGAGCAAGTTACGATAAATCCGCAACTTTGATGCCAGCATTGGTCATCGTTACCAGCGATACACACTATTGGGCTAGCTTCAATCAAAGATCGCACGCGGACCAGAATCTGGGTATTTTAAACGCCATGAATACCGAGAAAATATCTTCTAATGGGGACAAGTATTTCGTGAGCAAGCTTTTGGAAATATACTTTTTAATAGAGCTCGCAAAGTGGGTGGACAAGAACTATGATGGCGAAGTGGTAGTTAACGGTGTTAACCCAGGCCTGTGCCATAGTGAGTTGGTCAAAGAGACAGGAGTGATCAAGATGTTTATAGACGGGTTTAAGTGGATGGTCGCGAGAACTGCAGAGGAGGGAAGTAGGAATTACCTTTGGGCTGCTACCGCGGGTAAACAGGCGCACGGCCAATATGTTGGCAGTTGTGAGGTACAAAAAACTGCAACCCTGGTGACAAGTGAAGCGGGACAAAAGTTAGGGCTGAAGGTTTATGAAGAGATTGGGGAGGTGTTGGCGGGTTTTGACGAGCGGGTCAAGGTGTTCTTTCAGTAGCTATCATACTCGTTTTTGCTGTCAAGAATGCAGCCTTAGGGAATTAACGGCTGCTCTAAATTTGCCACAGAAATGTCTATACGGTCGTTCATATTTCTTACACTCTGTTTAATAGCCTTAATAATATCCTCTTTGATGGAAATGTGGATCCTATAAGTCCTACTTAACTTATCTTAAAAAATTGTTTTTTATTATAAATATAACGGGCCGGGCTGAGGCGTCAATCGAGACCACTTTAACCTATTAGTTTTTGAAGTACCTAACAAGGCTATCCTGAATAGACGTGTAATACCATGATGGATTTTAAAGCATAAGTCCAGCTTCCACTTGATGATTCGAAACTCCTTTTCTCTGAAGCGCTAAAAAATTAGTATTACCGGGTTTTAAGTGGCATCCTGCGCTGAATGATGATTTAATAGCGATAAGTACTTGACTGGTAATATTTTGTGTTACTGGTATCCCTTCAGCTTCGCACGCTAGCGATTTCTGCGAGTATGTATGCCTTTAGAGACTTTGCGTTAGTATCAGAGCTTCGTATTATGGTGAACTCGAAACCTCGAATTTTTTTACGCTTTGAATCTTCTTATTTGCCATATATCCGAGTATTACCTTCGCCGTTTAGTGGTGGACGTTTGTCTACGAAAAATTCAATGCCCTGTCGAAAGTTCCTCCTTTGGAAAATTCCGTGAGATGCTACTATAAAAATATTAATAGACTTTATGGACGTCGGTGATACGTAACTATAATTGACATCTTGGTACCGAATCCTAGGGATCCCGGGAACGAAAATTTTATAGTTTCAAGACCCCGCCCTGCAACGAAGATTTAGTGTTTTTCGTCAACTTAAATTTGACGCAAGACGACTTGCAGGCTAGTTACGTAATTACGAATGCACAAATCGGCGTGCCCTGTGAAGCTCATGAACTATACCGAAATGCTGGAATCATTTGGATCATTTGCAATGTTTGGTAGGCTTTATCGCTGTAGCCACATTGAGTAATCATCACCTAGTGCAAATATTAAGCGAAGAATACAAGTTTTTGTTAGGCTAAAAAGGCTGTCTCATTATAATACCTGATCCGATAATCAAATATATGCCTGACAGTTTTACATGTAATGTACATGGCTCTATAAGCTTGGGCCAGATGCAGTTAGATCGCGATCGTCCTCACACAACAATATTTCATCCTAACCTCGGAACGACCCGTAACTCATCGACGCGAGCATTCCTTGATTAGGAATGAGTGCATTTAATTGAAGTCTAGTCTGGGGCTTGAAGACGAGCTCTCTTGCAGCGGAGATCTAAGTTGGAAAGTACTGATGTCGAGCGAGAATCTACGATTTTTTGCACTAGCGTTGGTGCGACGTGTCCTGGCCCGTGTGATCGTCGATTTAAGTACTCTAAACCCTCTTGGCCGTTCAGTCTTCACATTCCAGAGTTCATTGGCGGCCCCAGGAGCAACTACATACTTAGTTAAATGTGCTGTATTTGTTAGCGTCGCGTCCCGTACCAGATCGGTCGATGATGTTCGGTAAACGGACCGCTGATAACCTCCAACTCCAACATGCATTTAGATGCATTCCATTGAGATCGAGATTTCGAGAAAGCGATTGCCTTTGAGCCTGGGATATGGTCATGACGTTGAAAAAAGTAAATCAAACGAAGTTGAGTTATTTGAGCAATACTGCGCAGTCCGACAAGACCTACAGTGACTTGGCCTTGGGCGATATGCGGCCTTGACTTCAAGCGGATCATGGAAATCGTGAACACGAAGATCCTTTTTCTTTTTTTTTTTTGAGATCAGTTGATCAATTTACTTCGGGCGATCGGGAAACAGAAATAAAATAGAAGCCTCAAACCAAAGTAGAAAGAAAAAGGAAAAGGAATATAACGTCAAAGCAAAACCAAATCTCTTAATCTCATAGACTAAGGAGCTCGCTGGGTCGGTACGAGATACTAGTACAAGGAAGGCCGACAATGGAATGTAAATTAAGAATATTTCCAAAATATGGCCAACCGCAAAGAGCTCGCTTCTATGGAAAGATTATCGTAACTTCGATGTCGTATGCAAAGTGAGTTCAGCTGGTAGTCCCCGATTTGCGCTTGAGATTTACTTAGAACATTCAAACAGTATAAATACTGGTGAAGCCAGCCCCCCAGTTTCTTGAATCTATCATCAGAAAACCCTTATAATTTCGCCTATTGTTCTGCAATTACAGCCACACGAAATATTTCGCATATTATCTTATCAAGTTTCCAAAACTAGACGCGAAAATGGGAGAAGAGCTTTTGACTCCATTGATACCACATAAAACCTCTTTACCTCTTCCGTCCCATATATCTCCATTCTATAAATCGCAGTTTCAGCCTCGTATTCATGCTTGTGCGACAGATGAGGAGAAGATTGCCAATGAATATTTTAATGAATGGGTTAAATATAGAGGGCGACCTGTGGCATCTACTGGATCAATCTCGGATATTGGCGGTGTAGTATCAGTTCAATATCCTGAGTGTGAGCCTGACAGACTAAAAAAGGTATCCGGGTTGGCAGCAATCTTGGGTTTGGATGATGGTAAGTAAAGGCTATATACTATTACAAGTTGCATCGTCGTAAGTGCTAATGGAATTCTGGCTCTACAGATGACGGTGATGGGGGTTTTATCGCCTTTGCCGAAGATGAAAATGTCAGTAGATATCCCCCTGCCGTACCGTAAAGACAGAAAACTAATTTAATTATAGAACGACGATGAAAAAAGACACGAGATTATCCTCAAGCAGCTCAAATCAAAACTTTACGTTGAAACCATATCCAAAGATCACGAGTTGACTAAACTCTTTCAAAAATATCAAGTCTGGTCCGCTGCGAATAAAGAACTCGAATCGCTTTCGTCGCTACAAAACTTTGAGACGGTAGAGGACTACCTAGATGCCACTATGATTGCTAAGGCTTCAAAGTTAGTCTCAAGAACCCATTCTTTGAAGTAAAGAATTCGAGGCGATTTTGGACATCTACTTATTGATATTTTCGCCAAGGTTTTTTCATGAGGTTCTGCTCTATGTTTATAATATCAACTTAACAGACGAGCAGGCTCGAAAAATAGAACCTATCAGCCGCATTTTTATGCATATGGCGACTCTCATAAATGACTATGGCTCAGCCGACAAAGAATGGATTGATCTCTGTCGAAGTTCGAAAAAATCGACAGCCTTCCCACCCTCAGCCGTATATTACATCCTGAAGTCCCAAGACGTTACCTACTTTGAGGCCAAGGAAATGGTGAAGAATCTGCTCCCAAAGATGGAGTCTGAGCTCGTCCAAGAATGTCAACTTGTTCTCGATAATTGTCGGGACTTCGAAAAAGCACTAATTGAAACCTATTTATCCAGTGTCCAGTATGCCGTTGCTGGATTGGCAGTGTTTGCCACGCATTCTGAACGCTATCGGATAGATCCAAAACACCAATTTAACCCTAGGCCAGAATACAAATCTTGTGACTTCCACTCTTTGGTCGAGATGAAGAACCTAAAGCAAGGAAATAGCAATATATTGGGCAAAGATATTTCTGACAACAATAAAAACAAGGATAACTGCCACATTTCTTTGCAATTGAACGAGAACAACGGGGTAATCACCCCTCCTTGGCTTACGATCTTCCCGAACCGATCAGAAGAGGTTGTGATGGAACCTTTTAACTATATCTCTAAAATCGCCGCAACCGGAAATAAGATTCGGAAGCATGTTGTCGAAAGCCTCAATATCTGGTATAAGGTCCCTGAGGATCGTTTGAAGATCATTATGGATGTGTCGGACTTGTTAAGGAACTCCCTCGTAATGCGAGTGCTCTAAAGGATTTTACTCACAATTGCACAACAAGTCTCTAAATTGTTTAACATAGGATGGACGATATCCAGGATGGAACTCCAGTCCGGAAAGGTGTTCCGGCCACTCATATGGTGTTCGGTATAGCACAAGCAATAAACACTGAGAATATGCTATTGGTCAAGTCTTATAGGGAGCTCCAAAAGCTCTCACCAGAAGGAATTAAATTATTTCTAGGTGTGTAACACACGTATCATGGCATTACACTTAACAAAATAGTGGGTTCGATTGGTCTCGTTTCCAGCCTGCCTTTCGTTGAGTTTGGTATAATTTAGTTAAGCTGATTTGAATTCTCAATAAGAGGAATTATGCCATCTTTATATTGGGCAAGGACATGACTTGCATGCGATCTTTAATGCGGAATGTCCTACTATAGAAGCCCTATTTCGAACGATTGACGGTAGTACGTATCCAGATATTTCTAGCGCTATATTGTGATACTATCTGACAATACTGATCATTGGATTTATAGAAGCTGGAAGAATCCTGACAACGATATCTGTTCTTATGAGAACGGAAGCAACCGTAAATCGGTGAGTAGTTCATATCAAACCATTCTTTTTATTTTTGGTTATCAGTTTATTAACAATGAGATGTCTTTATTTGTTATCAGAGATCTAGAGGTTGAAGAGCTTTTAATTTTCGCAGGTCGATACGTTCAGGTCTGGGACGATTACCTAGATGTACTTAGTAACGAAGTAAGAAAACCCATATGCACTACTCATCCTGAAGGAAACAGATTATTAACAACATATTTCTCCTCAAGTGCGCATCCGATCTCGATGAAGGTTCATTCTCCTTGCCAATGATTTATGCCATGAATCGTCCAGGATCGGAAAGTGCTCAGTTAAGAAGTCTCTTTAAGATTAGAGTCCAACAGGGCTTTTTCTCGAAGGAACAAAAAGAGTTGATCATAAAGATTCTTAAGGAGTCAAAAAGCGATGAATTTGGGCTGCAGATTTTAGAAAGCTTGGAAGAACATATTGAGAAGTTGTTACAAGCAATAGAGGCTAAAGCTCCAAATGAGGGTAAAAATTGGCCGTTCCGTGCTATAATTGCAGGAATGAAGGCCCGTCTTTAGCTAAACTTCATCTTTGCAACTTATTCTGCGGTTAACAATGCAATTAAAGCAAACCAATTCTGATATTCTACCCTCTCTGCAGCGTTTGGCTATGTGGACTCATCTCGTAGATGTACAGCTCTCTTATGAGATCTCAGAGTCCTTGTTTCCAACAATCGTAAGCAATACGAATATTTAGCACCGATTCGTGACTTCGGTTTCTTTAGTGGTTTCAATTCTAATTTCGAACTTTGTTTACGATGTACTCAGTTGCAGTATTGCAGTTGTGGTGGTCCGTTACGGGATTTGAAAACACTAAAACCTAGCTCTTGTTCAAAACTAACAAATCAATCTATTTCAAAACTAAAAAACCAAATAAACAACACGCTGCTACGTTGTATTATCTAAAAAAACATTTACTTTGTTAAGGCCAGTCTCGGTGTTGAGACGATGGATGTTATTATCCAAGACTATTGATCAGAGAGGTGCAGGTAGCACAGATTTGCATACACGTGGTGTGGATCGCTGCGCCGAGCAAATCTCACAACTCTTGTAACGTTCTCACGTAACAATCCAGTGATAGTAAATTTGGTGGCTGGTAACACAACTGTCTGGTTATCTTGACCACAAGACTAGATATTAAGGTTGTTGATTCTTGCTTCGATAAATAACATTAAGATTAATACAATTATTAATATATTTTGGTTTATTGGGAAATTACCAATCGTGACTGATATCATCAAATAAAAAAATACTTGGGTACTTAAGTAACTATTTTCACAGTTTGATAACGTGGTTTCCAATATTTGATCTTAAATGCCGATGGCTCATCTTGGAAATTTCGCTGTTGCTCCATCCTTTTCCTGTGTAAGGCACTATCAAAACTTCTATCAATAATGGGACTATCTTTACTCTGGTTCAATCATATCAAACAGTTTTGTATATTGAATATTGAATTTTTATCGTTCTATTAAATACTAGATACTAAAAAAATGTAAAGGAGATAAATATATACAGAAAGAATAGAAATGCCAGACCATCACAAATAATGGTAGAAATGGAAGTACAACGCCACCAGAAACGCCAAAAGCAGTGATAAATATTAAATCCTCAACAAGAAAGAAAAGTATTTTTTTTTTGGCAAGAATGTCTCAATAGACTCCAACATTAAAGGAAAATTAAAACCGAGAAAAGAAAAGAAAACGTTCTATGCAATTTTAGTCATCAGGTTTCATTGTATCATGGAGCTGGTGTTTAGAAAGGTAGGTCTAGGCGGCGATGTACAACCAACTGTTCAAAGACTCCTTCTCTCTCCAGTCTCCTGAAAAGCTCTTGAGTTTGTTCCACTCCTTTCGGTGCACTCTCTTCATGTGCGCCTTGAGGTTGTCGCTCCGCCCTTCGTAGGATCTAGGACATCCAGATACAGGGCAGTGGAACATGTCTGGTCCGCCCTTTGTGCACTTTCGCGACTTGATGTGGCGAGTCAAATTTGTTTTTTCTGTGAAGATGGCGTTGCAGGTATGGCAGACGTGGCTCTTGTTGATGCGACGCTTTGCTGGTGGTGGGGTTGGGGATAGCGACGGATGTCGCTTTTGTGGTGGGTATGTTGACAATGGCGGTAGGCCAGAGGGGGAGATTGTGGCGTTGAAATTCTCAAGGGCTGTGTCAAGGGTGTGCTGGAGGTTTTGTGGGATCAGGGAGAACCGGGCGTATTCCGCAGGAGACATAGTAGAGTCGTGGCAGTATCCACGTTGGTATGCGAAGCTGTCTTCTTCGAGATATGGCGGATAAGGCATGAGGCGAGGATTGAATCGCTCCGAGACGGCCGAATCGGCAATGCTACTTTCTGTGTAACTGGTCACTGATGGTGCGGTTCCGGCAGCTCGGCGGTGGTCGCCAGTGAAAACGGAAGATTGAGTTTGACTCTTGCTCACAGTGGAGTCGGCGTCGACTTCGAAGTGAAGTCCCATATCGTTCAAGGCACCCCCGTCGATTTGATTGCTGTGGTAGGCATCAATCTCCCAGGCAGGGAAGAAAGCTCTAGTTGATGCCAAACTTGGGAATTGGTCGATTTCTCCCGATTCAGATTGGATGGTCGTATCGACGTGTTTCATGATACTCTTTTGTTTGTTGAAACGGGTCAAATGGTCGAAGTTCTCCTTGGCAGCCATGTCCAAATCGATATCTTCATTAAACTCGAATTCGGTCTGGCCGCCATTGACGATGGTTGCCGTCTCGCAGACGGTTGGTGGCGTTTGGCCGGTCTTGGACCGGGAAGTCCGTTGACCAGACGAGATGTGCGACCTCGTACCGGTGTAGCTGGAGCTGTTGCGTGAGCATAGTTTCCAATTAATAAGGTCCGTACCGAGACCTGCAGTGATAGGGACTTCTTCGTTGGTCGGGTAGTAAGGTTGGTACTGGGAAGATGCGCTCCCCAATACGAGGCCTTGAGCAGAAGAGATACCCTTCGCTGCGGCTGTTTGCTTGCGAAGGTTATCATAAGAAGCTGGAGTCGTGAAGGCGGCAATATTTCCTTCCTCAAAGTGGTTAAAGTTATCATAGCTGAGGTCTACAACCTCATCGTTGAGATAAGAGCTGGATTCAGGAAAGAAGGAGGCGTTGAAGTAAGAGGTCGACTGTTCCGTCGGAACCTCGCTGTGAATATCTTTGTTGCTCATAATGGTAGGTAATCTGTGCTTCCTCTCCAAGAGAAGCCAAGCAACTTCTTGTTGTTTTGGTCTACTATTAACAAGAATAAGATTAGCTTAGAAGCTCAAGCCAAATATCAAGTAGTCTCTTAACTTACTCTAAAGCGTTTTAGAGTTCTTTATGGAGCAGCCCGATGAGGAAATTGGCCAAAGTCCCACTGAGGCTCAACTATCTCCGAGTGTTTCGAAAGGTCAAAAGAGTCACGCAAGTATCCAACACTGAAATCCCAAGTCCCGACTTTGCCTCAAGATAGCCGAAAAACAAAAGGCAAGACGAGTCGATCCGACAGTGGCGCTTGGGGTAAACTCGATCCAAGATATACGAAGGATTGCTCTTTCAGAGGGTAGTTGAAGAGAGAATATTTGGAGAGGTGGAATCCAAAAAGAATTCTCGAGGGCAATCAATGAAGGATCATGCCTCTATTTGAACCCCAAAAGCTTAAAAGCAGCGAAGACAGACCCCGAGGAAATATTCCACATTCAGTTAGCGCAACTGAGGCTTGGCAATCCTTCACACAAATCAGAAGAAATAGGTGGAAAGGTGGCAGACACCCCTGTTCCTTTGGGGCTATGTATGGCGAAACGCTGGTGTGCGAGGAGACACAAGCAGTAGCAGAAGGGCTGACTCCTCTGCTTCCCTTCGTTGGAACCTTTCCCTTCGATTTCCCTGCTCGATTTTTGTATATCCTGTGGGAGCTGTGTCGCCTAAGCCACCGTATTCCCGCACGATCAAGCAAGTTTAAACGGTTTCTATGCACAGAAAGTCGTTTGCACATTTCGAGATCGTTCAAATGAGGATAGGCTTGCCGGGTGTTTAAGAACTGTCAGCAAACCAAGATTTGAATTGACCATTCAGAGGCTGTAGCGTCTGCTATCGCATATTAGAGCTCTGTCGCGCCGTCGCATTGGGGCCAGAGCAATTCGGAAGCACCCACATACGCAGTGGATGGAATTGTGGAATGATCTCATCTGGCGCTCTCCCAGGCCAGGCGGGCACACTCCCAAGGCGAATTTTGGAGTTAGCCTGATCTGGTTGAACAGCAAGGGTTTGCTGGCTGTGGTGAGAATTTCTCCTTGAACACACACCATCACCAAGAGAAGCTATTCATTTGAGATATCGATGTCGGCCCACATCACGGGGATGGCGGCTCCGTGCTTGGTGATACGCATAGTCTATGGTCGTCTTCAGCTGAAGTTCATGTTTGCCTACCACAAATGGGTGGGCCATCGTGGCACGAACCACTCGGCGCCAGCAATATTGTCCGTTCGGACGGAACTCGGACGGAACTTTGCATGCTTGTGATGTACGTCCACATCCTTCGAGCTTGAGGAGTCGGATTAAAAGTTAGCGATCATCATCATCAAACCGTGACGATAGCTAGCTCACCTGCTAAGCATCGTACGATTCCATTCACTTTTCATCGCTCCAACGAGCGATTCTCGAATGCCAGCAAAGGGAGCCGTTGTGACCGCCTGGAGGGGAACGTTTTTGGCAAGCGGCGGGGCTGTGTTGTCCGACCGACAGGCAGCTGCGGAAAATCTGCAAGTCCGCAACGCGAAACAAAACGCAAGCGCTAACCACACCCGGTCAATGGAGGAAGTTGAGCTCAAGCCTTTCAGCTGTATACATATACGTACAGGAGGCTCCGAGTTGCACAGTTGTCCAGGTTTTGTATTCGGAGCTCGATGCTTCAAGCCTCAATGGAGCCTCAAGTGCAAGGATAGGTCCACTTCAATCCTCTCTGTGCCCACAAACTACGGAGCGGATAAGAGACAGAAGGAGCTGTTAGACCCGAGGGTTTGGTTTTGAGTTTAATTCAGATGCAGCTTTCCACACAGAGCATGTTAATGATATATCATATGATAATCGTGCAAAATATAGCGGGTCTTGTCAGCTCGAATAACACATACGCCGGATACTAACTATCCGGCAGCTTTGGTAATTAAAACGGCAGCGATACATGAATTGTGGACACTAAATTTTCGACCTGCTACCTTGAATGTCGCCTGACATTGTCCTGCGGTGATTGTGACTCCCAAGAATGGTTTCTTATCGCCAAACACTCGAATATTCCAGGCTCACTAATACCGTAATGAAACCTCATATCCCATTTTATATCAACTCCATATATTAGGGACACTGTCATTAATTATTCTGTTATCGATCAAAAGTTCAAGCTAGATCTTCTAGCAAAGTATTCTGACGTACTGAAACTCTGTTTCCGTTGAATTCTGAGCTCGAATATATTTATTCTTGACTATGTATTTACACAATACAAAATTGGGTCTTTAAATTCTCCTCCAATTATGATAGCAGAATGATATCTTTATGCTGCCTGAAATTGAGAAAAGTAGTCATTAAGGACCACATATTTATATCCGCTAGCGCAAGAAGTTGCTCTAGTATACCTAATCCCACCACCTTGACCTTATGCGCCAACGGTGCCGCTACTACATGCGAAAGTGGTTGCAATACCGCAGTCGTCGTCGTCGATTTGGCTGTTGTGCAGTAATAGTAGCGGCAGTTACACTCCAAAGAGAGGGTGCAAAGGATGTTGGAATGTAGCTTTAAATTTGACTTGTGGCCGGAGCACCGGTGCTGTTTTTAACCAAACAGATCCACCTGAGGCAGTGCTTCGTGCTGCGCGGCTGGTTTACGAGACAAGGGCAGTGTCTATCTTTTGGCCTTAGTTTATTTGCCAGAGTTGAATCAAAATCTAACGAAATACAGAGGTGAGTTCCTGAAGCGCGACTACGACCGAAGTTAAGTCTCTATTACAGCTTCGAACTCAGCGGCTTGCATATTTTATCAGGTTTTGGAATTGGGCACCGATGCATATGTCCTAATTGAACGTCAGATCCTTAGACTCTATAGCTCGAGAAAAAAGGAAATACGTTCACGACTTTTCGCATGCTAAAGCTTATCTATAAATTCTAGGGTTCTAGTTCTACGAAACCAGTTTTTTCAAACGCCAGGGCGCTTAGGTCGCATTTCCAAGGCTTTACATTAAAAAACTTGGCAAACTTCTAGTATCGATGGAACTGAAAATTTAAGTCTTTTTTATTACGGTGCAGTGTGAGATATCAAAAGCGAGTAGGGCAGTATGCGCATGCGGTGTTGTTAATTATACCAGCGGAAAGAAAATCAGCTGTTTTGGGCTCAGCTCAGCTGGTCTCGGTCGCCAGACAACAGGCTCAGCGTTTTCGGTCTCGCGTGACGAGAGTCGAAACTCGAAGATCGATCGATTTGGTATTTTACATGAACCACTGAGTCTGGCAACACCGCGCCATGAACCACGTTAATTTAAGGTTTAAGGGTTTGAGTCTACATTTAACGCATTATCATAAGTTTCGAGTGGTCGGAACGTGGGATCTACATGGATTAGACAATGAATATTATCTATCGAATAGCTCAATGGATATGGAAACATGGATCTAGACACGTCACGAGTACGCGAGTGTGTCACACTATAGTGTAACTTCTTTATTTAGCATATTGCAATATCTCCCGGCTTATTTATATCATAAGTATACAATGAAGAAATAGGTTCCCGAGTATATTTCCATAGGAAAAAGCAGTCTCAAATGGTCTCGTAACCAGACCCTATGGTCTCAAAAGCAAGGCCATGTCCAAGTCCTGAGGCAACACATAATTGTTGTTGCATATTATCACACGAGACCGTTTATATTGGTGAAACATGAAAATATATCGCTCTTACTTACTCACGTTCACCGATATCTCTTTATCACAATAGAATCAATCCTTCTCAAACAATAACATTGTGCTCGCCACATTGTCCTCAGAAAACATGGGCAACGTGAGATCTGCCATTCGTGCGTACGCATGTAAAGCTCAACCCATCCAAGTACCTAGATAGATATCGCATATATCGTCCAGGCTTGATTTTTCAAATATTCATTGAAAATGAGATCTACACCGTTGCTTACACTTACCGCTCTCGCGGCCGTAGCTACAGCGATTCCTCTCGAAGTGGAAGGCGGCATGGTCGTCCAGGCCGGCAATGCAAACACTCGCCTCGGGATGTTTTACAAACCCATCAAAAACATCTTGCAACAGGAAACCGAAGAACGAGACGAAGATAACACAGAAGCTGAGGATGTAGGAGACGCTTCACACCCCGAAATTATCATCCCAGAACCCATACAAACTCCTGTACAGGAGGAAACCATCGTTATTATGGAGGCTACGCCAGAGACGCCAGGACTTCTTTTGCCTGGACTGTTTGGCACGCTCGCTCCCCCAAAGCCCCAGCAACCACCACAGTTAGACGAGGCTTTGGAGGTTGTCGAAGAAATTATCGAGCAGATGACACACGTTGGAGTACCTAGTGATGGTTCAATCGACGTTGAGTATGTGCCCTTAGCTCACGGTCAATTGAAATATGACCTTTTTTATACACTAGATTTTGATTGCTGATATATTATCTAATTAGAATCCAAGTTGAATTTCCAGATCGTGGACCAAAAGTTCCTGAGATGGTCGATCTTTTGTCGCTGATTGAACCTCCCATGCCGAGAATGACAGCTGGGAATACCATGGTGATTGAAATTGTTCCATAGATTCAGCAACCCGTCTGCCGTCTGCCGTCTGCCCCTAGCCATATGTATTGGCTACTACTCTTATGTATCGGTACAGTTAGTTTGGTTATATGCAAATTAAGGATTAAATAATGTATTTCTCAGACCAATCCGAAGTCTATGGATCCAAGACATTCTCAGGCCTCTATTTTAAACACGGCCTCACCTCCAAAGATGCGTAAATAGAGATAAGAATTCCTAAATTTATAATCCTTGATCAACCATTTATACTTCGTGAGCTTCCATGGTGCCGTAGGTTCGAAAATATAAATATAACTTCGCGCGTTTGAAATCAACAATGAGCTTCCCAGTTTCGAGTTTCAGGTAAAGAGTTATTTAGTACGCCGAAACCAGCTGGGGAGTTTTAATGTTTCACCGTCGCTTGTCGCAGTGTTTCCCAGCTCCGGATTTTCGACATTTTAAATCTCTTCTTTAAAGATCTTGTCTCCCTCGACTAACTGTATTCGATTTACATAATCTCAAATAATTTTTATTCAAGCACATATACTCTTTTTCAAATCTCTGACTTTGGTTATTCACGATCAAGATCTCCATTTCGCGTTCGGAACCGACCAAATTTTGCCAAATTGTATGCACATTTATACCAGCGTCCTCACAACACAAAAATATGAACGCCAAGCCAACCCCTGCCACCGAAGCCCGCCTGGTCGTTCCAGGCATCCCAACCCCATCATATCCAGAGGGTGGATTCTTCACGCTCAAATCTCCCCCAGTGACGATAAACGGCACAAAGGATCAAGTTCTCGATGTCCTACTACGGGTCGAAGCCTATCGTTCATGGAGTACTTTCCTCTGCGATGCCGACAACATCGTGCACCCGGAGAACATCAATGGCGGGGAAAACGCCCACGGAGAGATCGATCCATCTCTGGTCACTGTAGGCTCCAAATTTGACGTCACGTTCCGACTGTTCCCAAATTTCCCATCCATGACGACGAAATCAACAGAAACGGTCGTATCTATCGAAAAATCCGAGGAAAAATACGTGATTACATGGAAACCTTCTGACGTACCCGCGGAACGGGTCCATATCATCTCGGATCCCGAGGAGGGGTACGGTACTTGTACGTACGAGACGTATGAGACATTTCAAACGTCCATGAAGACGTATATAATGAAATGGTTCTTAGAGTCGGCATTTACTACCGGGTTCGGTGAGTGGTCAGCTGAAGTGAAGAGGGCAACGGAAGGGCGTATGAGTATTGGGCATTCTGAAGATCCCGGCAGGACTTGGAGTCATACGTAATGCAAAATAACTATAGATGATTAATATTAGGTTTTACCTAAACTCGCGAGAGTTCCGTTCTCTTTCTTCTACTTTCTTTACACCATGATATCATTTCTTATGGGTAGTATAGCTCTACTCTTGCATCCTGTAACTGGGTCGAGCGAAACCCACGTCTATCAATGTTTAATAATTTGTACCTACTCGCTTTGTTGTGGTGCGATTGTTGGTGTTTAATTAATGAGTGATTGAGTGTTTAAGGATATGAATGCAAATATAATCATTGCGAGCGTGCTAAAGCGGTATCTTGAGTTACATCATACATCTATTTTGAATCTTACATTACACTGATAAAGATCAACTGGTCGTTCCAGGATTCCACTGCTCTCCACCATCTTCATGCCATCTTATTCCACCAGTCAAGAGCGGTGTCCGCTCCGTCGGTCTATCCCCAACCTGATTTTCCTCAACAGGCTTTTTTGGCACGCCACTACTTCCCTCGTACCAGAATACCCAAGCCAGGATCGTATCCTCCACCGCTATTATCAAGTAATTCAAGTAAATCTGCGCACCAACAATCCAAAGCACGGGAAGATAAAGGTTGATGTTTGCGTACAACCGTCCACCGAACCAGGTAGTCCACACCCCCGCCAGAACGAACCATTTCAAAGCATTCGTCGAAATATAAAGAAATTCCAGCTTTTTCATGGCAGAGTTGTCATCTTTGAAGCCTGCTTCGTTGCCGGTTTGGCGTTGTCGAAGGAGTATGAGACTTGTGAGCGTCGCTTGTGGGAGTCCCTGGACGAATGCCAGCGCCGCTGCACAGATGTTGAGGCTGAAAGACCATCCTTCGAGGGTATACCAGTATGACTCCGTTGTAGCGGATAGAGGTATGATATAGAACAAGCTGATAGGAATGATAGTTATTGAAGATACCAGGCAAACAGAGGAAATGAAGTTACGACCGGGCGTCCATGGCGGATACAACTTTACTCCGGCAGAGATTCTGATATCACCGGAGGCAGAGGAATATAGGCGAGGTTTTGGGTCGGAATAGTAAAAGAGGAATACAACAGTGCTATAAAAGACCATTAGTTAATAGTTCCCATTAATGCATTGATCACCACCAACGGCTTGACAATCACAGGCTTACCTGATACCGTTACAGAGCCACTGAAAACCCGCATGGATCACCACCAACATGTTCAACGCACATGATGGGATACTAGATTCGCTCTTCTGACAGCATTCTGCTGCTGCAAATGTATATGGGATGGTAAGAGCATTACCAAAGTTTACGGTACAGAATAGAAACCGAAGCAGTACCGCTGTCGGCGAGATGCCTCTGGTAGACTTTTGTTCGGTTATACGGACGTATTGGAGGATTTCGGGTATAGGTATTAAGAAAAATGGAATTCTAGAAGAGATATGATTGTGAGCACGCGACAAGTCGTATTCCACCGAAGGAGCACCATCCGGTCCTAAAAAAGGGACGAAGACTACAGCCTTACAATTGTACTAAAAAGATTATGGCTTCCGGTCTGACTTGGTCGCATAAATCATGATTGCTATAAAACATTTTGTGAAAATGGTTGCAATATTTTACAAGGTGCTGCCGTTCGCGCTGACGGTCGTCTGCTAGCTAACAGACACTTAGCTGGGCAAATTTCAGCCTACGCAACGAGTGTTGTCCCACCCCTGAATGCCCATACGAGTGGTCTGTAGCTTCTTCGAGCCGTAATAGAGAGGTTTGCTTCGTTGGTAGTCGTGGTTCGTAACTTGGGCCGGCAAGTCCTTGTTGCCGCTAGTGGAATTCTCGAAGTTCGAGGTCGAAGAGGCAAGAGATCCTGTGAAAGACTTCAGAAAATGTAAACATGCGAATGGGCTGGCTTTCTCATCCTAGCCTGGATCCCAGCCTGAAACCGCCTTGATTCCGCGGTCTCCTGCATGCTGTCACAGCTCAAATCAAAACACGTGACTCACATGCTTGGACAACGAACGTGCAGTCCTCGCCAACACAGAAAGCCAGCCTGCGCCTGCTAAGCTATGAAATTGATAAGGCTAATCTCGAGATCTCATACATTGGCCAAGCTAAGATTCAATAGAATTACATAGATCATTATTGATACGAGGCAGGGGATTCACTGGCCTTGTCTGGGCCCGTGGATAGCTAGGCTTACGATATCTTACAAAGAGAGTGAATCTCGATCTATACTGTATACAGTCAGCGCTCAACATCTTACGATTTTGAGGTGAGCACTATATACTATACATTTAATTTGTCTACGATATATAGATACCCGATCTAAGAAAATTTAAAACCAGAGCAACGAGAAATTTTAAAATAATGTCATTTAATATTTATAAAGTATTAGTAGGCTAATAGGAGCCACCTAAGTTGAATGTTCTTTTTGTCCATGTGATCCAGCATCTTCTCCGTCTCCACGAAACCAGGGTTCATTGAGAACCAGTGGGTCGGAATAGCAACAATAAGTTGCTTTAACATTGGGAGTTTTTGCGGATCGATATCCCTAAACATTTTGACCATCTCACGGTACACTACATAGTTCCCTGGGCCAAAACGACTCGTACGTCGTAGAAGAAGGACGGCAAGTACTTAAGTGAAGATGGTAGCCAGTTGTTTAAGGTAGCCTCAACTAGGGGTCTGAGTTGGTCAACATGGTTGGGCAAGGGCATATCCAAGTTCTCCAGATTCTTGAGATTGCGGATAAGCGCTCGACATTGCCATACGCTCCTGTCTAGCTCTAACTCCTTCAAGGTGTCAGCTTGTGATAATATACTTTCAGCTACAGGTTGATTATCGCCAAAATAATCAACCTCACGCGGGCCGGTGCAACTAGTCTTTAAATAGGTCAGCCGTTTTGATGCCGATATGATTTTATGCAAAGATAGAGTGTGAGCGCCGGTGCTAGCTCGATACAATGTTATCTTTGTAAAGTTGCAAGTCCTTGGTTTTGGTGTGAATTCTTCCTCGTCGAAATCTTGGAGGATGCCATTTTTGGTAAGCCGGTTGGAGTCCCAGTCGCCTCCTTCATCTTCACTTCCGCTTGCTTCCCAGGCATCCTCATCAGTAGAGTTACTGTCAACGCTCTCCCATCTAGCGTCTTCCGGCTGTTCGTCACCGAAATCGTCATCCTCAGCGTCTCCAATAAAATCGCCACGAAACGTCACCAACCTTGAAAATTTCATCAACTCCCATATTGTTGACGACCTGAATAAGCGCCGTCATAGTAGCGAAGGGTCTCAGCACAGAGTGGTAACTTGTAGACTAATGCCTCCGTAAACCACCGCGACGGAGCTTTATAAGGTGGTTTGCTAAAACTCATAATTGCAAGTTCCAAACTAACAATATTCGGCAAGGAGTAGAGCAATAGGACGAGTATCATATCAGGTGAACAGCTTTCGATAGCTTGGAGAAACTTCTGTTCGCCCAGACCTAACTCTATTGATATTTCGCATAGCTCTTAGATAGCCTGATCCTTGAGCTCCTTGTTCTTATAGTACGGCTTACTCCTCCATACACTTTTAGGCACCCAAGGCCCGGCAGCGAAACGCTTGACTGCCTGACCCCTCTCCGGGTACTTTTTGATGACCCGGAGTAACTCAACCGCAGACGCGACGGAATTTTTGTCTCTGCCTAGTCTGATTGATACATTCTCGTAGAGCATCGGATAGCAGGTTCTGCGTAATTTGCGGCATGTTTCGGATAAGCTGTTGAGATCGGAATCACTGTAAATGAATACGCCTTGGACCAATTTCGGGATCAGACGTTCGGCATATACATCTTTTGCGAAGGAGAGGAGAATTTCGGCTGGCAGCGTTAAGAGATTGGCGGCTTGAGACTGCATGATAGGAATTCGTAATTAGGATTGAATAAGGGTCAACGCTGGTCTTGTGAACTCGAGTGAAACTAGCCGTATCTGTGCATGCATGCACGCACTGTATGAAGGTAGGTAAGCTCGGAGACCAGGCGTCAGGATAATTGTAAGCTCCTGAGTACGTAAGGATCGATCGGGGATCGAAATCGACAATGGTAATTTAATTTGCACGCGTGGACGCCAGTCTCGTGGACCAACGTGTACATGTTCGCGTTCAAAGCCAATCTCGGTACGTTAATTACCAGGTCGGTCAACTTCAGAGCTTACCCCACCAGGCCGGCCGTCACCCAACTGACAGTGCAAGGATCCAGCTCGCTTTTGTTCGCTAAATCCGGCCCGCCCTCACGAGACACCAAAACCGCTCCGTCGTGTTTTGGGTGTCTGGAAGCTTCCCACAGGCTACACAGATTCCTAAAACTTCGGCACAAGATAAAATATAAATCTTGCTGTCTTATGGTAGCCTGGCCCGTCTTCAGCTCTTCGTGGTTAAAGAATTGTGGTCACAGATCACCCATCTACACAGATAATGCAAATTTCATCACTGTGGATGTAATGACACATGATCCTACTTATCGTGCGAAAGAAGCGCTGAAATCTTATCAATAATCTAGTTAAAAGATTTGAAATGATTAAAAATTGCTCCCAGACACATCACCCATTTTAAGCGCATTTGCCACAATCATCTCAAGATCTCGTTCGTTTGAGCGAACCCAGTTCGGCCCCGGACACGGATAAGAAATTCTTGCCATGGAAAAAAAAAAAATTACCGTTATGTGTTTCTCGCTAACTTCGCCACAGGAACGCACAGATATCTGGCGAGGAGCCTCATGAGGCTCACAAGCAAGCTTGTCAAACAAATGCTTGCATTTGCCACACTTTCACATATTAACACAATTGGGGCGCACACATGCACACATGCACACTCCACCAACCCTTCTATTCATTCTTTTCCTGTCGGCTTTATCGGTAGGAAAAAGGGAAGTCAAGGAAGGAATTTATCTTGTCAGGCCCGCGCACCAAGTTTTGCAGTTCAGCCCAGCCTAACGTTACGCAATCCTTACCCCAACCTCACCTCTAGAGCCGCAATCTAAGGAAAATCAAATCCAGAAATCCATAAATTGTCCCCAACAAGACCTTAATATCGTAATAATAGACAGGTATTATATCACATGATAATAGTTCCGCTCGGTATACTGCCATTTTAGGGTTTTGGGGTTCAGAAAATTTCTCAGATCTGTTTTAGGATTTTGTTTTTTTACAAATATAGTACCTCCGAGGTGCTGAGAATCTAGCTGCGGCAGGAAGTCACAATCTAATCTATGGAACAGGTGAGGTCTATTTTTTTTTTTTTATCCTCATTTTTTTTCTCTCTTTGATTTGTTTTTTTTTCTGGTGGATGTCTGTCTTCTAAATACAGGATTTATCCCAACGACGATACATGAAAAAACGAGAAAAGGGTAAGTAAGACCGAGCCAAAGATGCCCTAAATGGAATTTCACGGCGTCTAGGTATTTGGGATCATTAGATGCATGGATGAGTAAAAAGAAGAAAAGAAAAAGAAAAGAAAAAGAAATGCCCAGATGTTTTCCCAAGAGCAGAGATGGAAGAAATTTTTAAACAAGAAAAAGAAATAAGAAAAGAAACCCAATACATGCTTTTGGTGTCATTAGATTGTAAACGTCAGCGAAAAGAAATCAAAAAACGCAGAGGGGAAGTCCGGTCACACTGACGCGGATAACAAGAGGGGAAAAGAAACGGGCAAGAAAAAGCAGCAGGGTGCGAAAAACATCAAGAAAAACAAACTAGAGAAAACAAAAAAAAAGATAGAAACGTCTCGATAACAAATATCGGATTTGTTACAGGGCGGATACAATCACGCAGAAGACGAATGGATAATTTTTTTTTTTCTTCTTTTCTCTCCCCTCCTCTGTGGTAAGGTTGGCAAGCGGGAAACCTTTGAACGGACCAGGCCGGACAGGTCCCATACGCCGAAAGGAAATTCGAAATCGTAACAAGAACCAATAATCAATTTAAGAAACGAGCACAAGGGGAAAACGCAACGACGCAAAGAAGCGGCAAAGAAACATCAAAAAGACATAAACTCGTAAACGTGAACGCCAGGTGCCAGGTATTATCGTTAAGGAAATAAGTGTGTGGAAACGATTCGGATTACGTAAGTCCCAAAGAAAAAGAAAATAAAAAGATTTTGTGTGATGTGTTGCTGCGCTTCCCAAAAGGGACGCAGGCAACACAACGACCTTTCAACCTCAACCTCAACCTCCCATCATGCATCATGCAACCTTCCTCCCAAAGTATCGTCTTCCCAATGTCATGCTATTTCCAATGAGACGAACCGGGCCTCATTGGTCTGGAAAATACATGCATATGATCTTTTTTATATTTTGATTCACAATGATAAAGTGGATCCTTCACTGTCGTGAGACCTCCATCTTCAAGTTGTGAATTTTCTTGAGATGGACGGCCAAGTTATCTTTTCGTCGCTTGATGACGGTAGGGCATCCGTCGATTGGGCAAGGGTACTCTTTGGTACAGCCAGCATCAGCGGATGCCGCCTTGCTTTCGCAGGCCCGGCTGTTAACGTGCCGGGTCTTGTTGGTTTTGAATGTGAATACGGCGCTGCACTTGGGGCAGGTGAACACGCCAGACTTGCCTCCAGTTGGTGACGAGGCCCCAGCTGGGAGGGGGGAGGATGGTGGAGAGGACACTGTTGCCGAGGCCCTCCTACGACTGGAAGATGGGCGACGAGCCCTCGAGGCAGAGGAGGAGGAGAAAGCACCAAGGATATTTGTGGGTGGAGAGTACGGCGAGGAAATGTTCGACGTCGTGGATGGAGGTGTTGGGTAGCCGGTCAACGGTAAAAAGTTAGGATCGAGAAAGTTACCAATGCAGTCCTGTCCTGGGTATCCGGCTGGAAGAGGGCTGTTCAAGCTAGGGATAATGCTCTCACGAACGTTGGTGGTAGGAAGCTTGAAAAAATCCGGGTTCAAGAAGTCTGCGTCGACCTCCTCGATGGAGGAGGTATTGGAGAGACTGGGCATATCGAACATGCTGAATCCTTCGTCGAGAGGGTGCAACTGACGGAGGTACTCGTCATCGTATAGCATAAAGTCCTCATCGATGGAGGATGAGAGGGTAGAGGTGTTGGAAAGAGAAAATTCCATAGGGTACGACATGGTGATAGTATGGAACAAGAGAAATATGGTAATTACAACGAGAAAAACGGTTTTTGGTGGTTAAGTCCGCAGAAAGGCCGTCCAGAGTACGAATTGGTAGACTTCAGTAGCGATTACGATTGTGTGTGAGTATTAGGCTTAATGAGGGATCTCCAGTGGCTCCCGGTTGCTAATAGCTTCAACGACGACAAACGAGATCAGTCTACGTCAAAGGGAAACGGTCAAATACTCTCACACATGTGAAAAAGCCATACCACGCTGGGAATGATGTTTTCTGATGGGTACTGTTGAGAAACGGCCGCGAAAGACGGATTCAGTGAGGGATAAGTGCCAATGGCAGGTGCGCGATGCTTCACCACAAGAAGTTTGCTGGGGAGGGGACCTGATATATGGGTGAGGAGGGTACCCAGGACGATATGGCGGCGCCGATGGTGAAAGAGCGTGGAAAAGTTGATTCACTGTTGGGAAAGGGTCGGGGTATTTATATTTCCGTCTGTCTGAAGTGCCCAGAGGTCAATCCGGAGTAGCTGTGAGAGGGTCGTGGATTTTTTTGAAGAATTGATAGAGGATGAAGGAATGACGGGCCAAGGTCTGGGAGGAAGGACGACTGATATATGAGATTGGGTTAGTCAGGCTGCAAGCCACTTGCAGGGATATCCACCGGTGCCGTTTGTCCCTCTTACTAGCCACAGATTTGCCTGTTTGGGAGCAGGATCCAGGTGCACGAGCCACAGGTGAGAAAAGGGCCCAATGGGGGTCTGGGATGGTAATTGAAATCTGCAAAAATCTGCAAGCAACCGATGAAGTATGGATGGAGTAGGGGAATGAAGGGCCTTTTAAGAGGAAATCTTCAATTATTAATAATACCACCTCGGAAAGTAGGTATCAACCCCAGGGCGGAACTCGCAAACACACTCTGACGAGTTGGAAGCTTTGGGGGACGGGCAGGAAGGATCCTGTGGAAACAATCGTAGGCCCCCGTCTTTTGGGACGCAGAAACGGATCAGGAATATTGGGGATTTTTCTACTCACTCGTTCGATTCCTTGTGGTTTTTTGTTTTTACGGGTTAGGCGAGTCTCGGTCGTTGGCGTTGGCGAACGAAAGTCGGATTCGCTCCGTGTTCCAGTGACTGTGCAGTGTGTCTTTGTAGGGACCGTGTGAGGGAGACTTTATTTTTGTTCCTTGCTGGTGATGTGACGAAGAGGTTCTGGAAGATAAAAAGAAGAGCAAATGTCTTCTCAGAAATTTATGTGGTTGTTTAAAATGTATATATATATATATATATA
>LDDX01000252.1:316858-458794 GCA_012184315.1 Arthrobotrys entomopaga
AAACTAGAGGCTTTAAAAGGCGTGCCTGATGCGGCCTGCGGAAGACGAGGAAGTCTTATAGGGCGGCGGCGGCAGACGTCTCGTTTTAGGATCTGGCAGTGGGAATGACGGGCAAGTTTTCTTGAGGAAGTTCTCTCTTTCGAGTTACGAATGAAGAGATAATGAAGTAAAAGAAGAAAAAGAATCCGAGATGGGATTCAGGGTTGAGATCTGTGGGTTATTTAAGATAAATCCTTCCAGAGTCTCTTTGTAGACACGAAAGTGGCTATTCGATCTCAACCAAGCGACAGTTATTGTCGCTTCTTTCCTTCTTTTTTTTTTTTTTCTTTTTGAGGTTGGACGGGGTGTAGTTCTTTTAGTTGGTGTCCAATTGTCGGTTGGCGAGCAGGAGCCAGCAACTGCTTTTTTTCTCGCAAAATTTGAGGGAGGACGACGAGGGGCCCCGTTTAATTATCAGAAAAGAAGAAATGAAAAAGAAATGGGAGAAATGTCAAACCCCACCAGAAAGGCGGTCTTTTGGGCTGTTTGTTCTTCCCAGCGGGTTTCCGAACAAGGGAAAGAAGGAAGACTGTGGTCCAGCAGAAGGCGGCGCAGTGGCAGTAGACAGTGGTAAGGTCTGCTTTGTTTTTTTCTCTCCCTCGTGGTTTTTGCTTTCTCTGAACGTCCGGATCTTGTGTGAGCTGTAAAAAAAAGTAGAAAAACTGTAGCTGGTTAGTATTCTTTCTTTCTTTCCTTGAGATTCGGCAGGCACTGTATAGGCAGACAACGTGATATTTCAAGACATTAATGGACTAAAGAGCCCCAAGCAAGCACAATCAGAATGACACACAAGCACAGCGAGCTATCAGCGTGCGGTCCTGCCAGTTGGCTCTTCCTCAAGCAGTAGATCCAGCAGGCAAAGTGAAGAATTCGTCTGTCATCGTCCGAGTCGAGTCGAGCAGTTGCTTATGCTGTGACCCAAGAACAGACGCGGTATGAATGAATTACGCAGTACCGAATTACGACGATGGCCAAAGCGCAGGTTCTAGGTTGCCCCCGAGGCCTTTCGTTTGACGCTCTCTTTACCGGGAAGCTAACGAACGATCTCGATGGCGAGCAGAGCGACGAAACAGCTTGCGTTTGAGGCCTTCGACCTGTTTTTCTCGATTTTACCCTCGCGGTTTCGTTTCGAGGATAGCTCGAATCGCGAAGATGAGAAAAGCAGAAATGTCGCACCCCGTTCAGCAAAAAAAAAAAAAAAGTATAGAGTAGATACAGGCAAGAAGGACGTCGTTCGCTGCCGCTGGTCGTCAACCTTTTTTTTTTCCCTTTCCTTTCTTTTTCGAACGATTCGTTCCTTGTGATCTTTGAAGAACCTCAGATTCTAACAACAGGTTTTTTTTTTGGTTTTTCTTCTTTCGAATTTTTGCTTTTCGTGAAAAAGTGTAAAAGTTCGAAGATTATTGATTGTTGTGAGAGCCTGAACGGAAAATAAAAGATCGTAAGGAAGAAAGAAACCCGAAAGAGAAGAAAAGAGAAGAACCGCGTCTCGATAAACAAGATGGCTTTTCGATGGCTTATAAAATGATCACTCGGAGGAAGGTCGTATTAGGAGGCCGACTTTCACGGGAGAGGATATGTTTTCATTCACCAACGTATCAAATAGTCTTATTCACCGCTTTTACGATCCAAGGACATTGGCTTCTACCGCTTTATATTTATCACGTATTTGGCGTGCACGTTTTTCAGGCCCGATTCGATAGGGACAGAGATAGTGGACAGAGATAGTGACAGATACTCATAGTAGACACCGGTTAACGCCAGATGCGAGGCTTGCTTGCATGCACATGCCTCTGACTCAAAGGCTTCGATCGGATACTCACCCCCGGAAACTTACCCTGTTGCTTTGTGGAACTCCTAGGCCGTGACTGGTGGACGATGGATTCCAGGCAACCTCAGGCCGTCCTCAGGTAGGCGGGTGCGGGTCCCAAGAGAAGAGAAGGGGGAAAAAGGAATCCAGGGCGAAACAAGGAGGAGCGCTGCTGCTGTCGATGTCGACAGGCTTGCTGTTCTGCTGTTCTGCTGCTGGCAGCTGCAGAGGAAACTGACGAGAACAAATACCAACCGAACCAAAAAAAGGATTACGGAAATCAAATAAAGTCACGCATAAACAAGAGTGAAACAACGTTTTCCAATTTATCACGCGTAGACACGAAAGCAAAACGATTGCAAGTAAACAAGAGGTGAGGAAGCCTACCTGGATTGGTTTTTTCTATTTTCTGTTTCTCGGGAGTGAGAAGGATCCAGATCTCTCAACACCGTTTTGGGGGGGCTCTCAGGAACAAAACTTGGTCTGTTTATTCCTGGAACGAAGTCCGAGGTAAAAAAAAAAAAAATTACGAATTGAGTGTAACAACGAGGTTTGGAAATAGTAAAGGGCACAGGAAGAGGAAATGATTGAAGACAGGAGGATATGAGATGAGTTCTTTCTTGGGGAAGCGATGGGATGATGTTGGGAACAAGTGGGCAAGCGAAAAACAGTTCGCGGTGTCAAATTTATACTTTTCCCGCGAATGGTGCCCTTCCACCAGGCCGACCAGGCCAATAAACAACTGTGACTCAACCTCGTCCGGTCCCAAGCCCCCCAGACTATGTAGGTTGCAAGGCAGCTTTTTTCGACTCGTCCAAAGTTCATTTGAGCGATTTAATAGGCAATTTCAATGTGGACGAACCGACTGTAGATCACGTTCCTTGTGCGACCTGACAAATGCGTTGCGACGAAAGGCTGTGTCTATTTTTTGCGAAACCTCTGCAGTGTCGTGGAAATTAAACGGTGACCTCATTAATTCTGCCAGTAAAAGTTACGATGCTATTCACGCCCATTTATAGACCTCCCCTCCTTAAAATACTTTGAATGCAATGTGACATTCTCTGGAATTAACATTAATATAAATTTACAATTCTATGTTATAATTAGTGACCACGAAACTTAGCGGATGTCGCGTCGTCCTCGCCGAAAAATACTAAATGGCGATAGGGAACCCCGAGCAAACAAAGCTGTTCGTCCAGGCCTGCTCCTTCGTCCAATAGACGGCCTGCACTCGAGCTCTCTGCATGGTCGAATTAATCTGCTTTGGTCTCTTACCCAAATCGGAGGCCTGCATGAAAAGTCATGTGATCGAAAGGATCCAGATGTTCTGAACTGCAGTACTGCCCCTCGTTCCCCGCGACTAAATCACTCGTCCACCGAAATCAAATTTCTGGACTGGAGAGTCGTCCAATCCAAGACGATGAGTGGAATGACCGTTGCAAACAAAACTTTATCAAAAACCCTTGCAGCTTGATCAAAGGGAGAAGTAGAGAGCCATCGCGTTTTGCTAAAAGCAAAGAGAAAAAGTTCGCGGAGGCTATCAGCCTCCGCAGAACCGACGATTCGAACCGTTTTGTTTCACATGAAAGTGCAAAAAAAAAAAAAAAAAAAAGAATTATCGTGAAAAAAACCAACCTAGTTAAACAAAAAGCAACTTCAGGGTGAACCTTCGCAACAGTTGAGCTCCATCCGAGAACAATTTTGAAGAGCTTTTGCTAGATATTTTGATTGGTGTATCGCGACTGCTACGGCCGCAGAGGTCTGCAAAACCTCAGCCTTGTCCAGACGTCCCCTAGCTCCGCGTTCTGGCAGAAATGCAGGGTTGCGGCACTGGACCCGCTCCAACGTGTTTTTCAGCTCCTCTGGTGTACGCTTATTCGCTGTCGGCGAACCGTCGCTGTCCGCTATTTGGCCCGTCGACTCATTTCCACCATGCATTAATTCTATCCAGCTCTCGACTGTCGGAACCCCGGTGTTTCTTTTACAATACGGGTGCATCGGCGTCGTGGCTTTGAGAAACTCCGATTAGAGAAATGGTGTAAAACGTAACCCTGTGAAATGAGCTTGCATTTTGTCGGTGATTCCAGGCCATTAGTTGAATGCATGTTTGCATCATCCATTAACTTGATATCCTCAGAAAACTGAAAACTGGGAAAACTCGTTTGATCCGTTTGAAGGCACTAAATCATTCGGGTCACGCTTGCTTACGGCACTTTCCTTGTAGGCTTTTCTTTTTCGTCAGTTTGCGCCTGTGGGAAAGAAAAAAAAAAAAAAAAAAAAAAACTAAAACCTGAACAGAGATTGAGGCCTTTTGGCCTTCCTTCTTTCCTTTTCCTCGCTGGTTACGTCGACATTTTACGCAAGGCCTCTAAGGCCCCAAAGGGAAAACACCACTTCCCTGCTGCTCTTTTGTTCTCTCATCGATTCTCCCAATAATTATTCCTGCCAGCGGTTTCTTGGCGATGTCTCTACTCACGAATCCGGGGAATCGTACGCCGTTGCTGTCGTCTGTGGTGTATTCGCATCATTCGCACCCTCTCAATGTGAGGTATTCGGCGAGCCCTTCGCTATTCAGCCAACGGCACCCTCACCCCGCAACGACGCGTTTACTTCCCCGCGTTCGTCACAATCTTAAAATTACCTGTTCTACACCACTATGGCACCGTTCAATATTAGTACTTATCATACTGGATACTCTTATCGTTCTTTCCGTGCTTCTTCTCAATCTATTCGTATGTGAGCTTTCTCATCCGGACTCCCCTCCTGGTGTTCCGAGCGACCTGCCCGGCTCCAACAACCCTACCGTAATCCACCGGCTCCAGATCGCTCTCAAAGTCCTGGAAGAAACCAGCTTTGGTCTCAGTTGCGTTTTTCTGGCCGAGCTCTTCGTGACCCTTCTCGCGTTTGGATTGCGATATTTGAAACGTTGGATGCACGCCATAGACGCTGCAGTAATCGTCCTGGGGTTCCTAGTGGATGTCGTCCTCAAGAATGGCGTGGTCGAGGAAGTAGCCGGGCTGGTCGTTGTGTTGAGGTTGGTTTCCCTTTCCTGCATGCAGTTTGCTGCACCTGTGACTCTTCCTTCTCTCCACCATCCTTGCAGACCATGTAACTGTAAACCCGTCTCGATCCACGCTCAGTATCGGTTGTCGGTCGTTCATTCGTTCGTTCCTTGGACTTGCTCGTTTCCGCGATCTTTCCCCTCGTCTAACCCGGTATCATTTACTCCTATAGACTCTGGCGGCTCATTAAAATCGCTGAGGAATGCGTCGTAGAGGCCTATCAAGAGGCCGAGGAGGAAATGGGACAATTAAAAGAGCGAGTAGAACAATTAGAGAAAGAGAATGATGAGCTTAGAGCGGCACAGAGCTAGGAGCAATTCACGCTGCCACCGCTTTGTTGCTGTTTTCCTCTCGCGCCCTCTTCACTCTTTCATTGCTATGGAGATCATGCAAGAAGGGGGGGGACCTTCTTTCTTATTAAATAAACTCGAGCTCTTCATGGTGTTTTCTTAAACATATGTGTGAGATGCAAACCAACATGCACAGCAGCGCTTTTAGCGTCGAGGATCTGGGATGTTTGGGTTTTTTTTCTTTCGGTCTTCATGCAATTATGTCAATTCTAGCTTCCCAACTGGATACCAAATTTTACGAAAAACAAAATAAACAAAAAGGATCCTGTGATAGTCGAACCGTGCAGATGATAATTGGGCCCGCAGCAGGATACCGAAGGTTTCACAGTTTTGGTGATCCAGCTCAGCCGTCTTTGCATTGTGCATGATAGAATACTTCGAAATTGGAGGAGTTTTTACCGCTCGAATTCGCGGAGTCACTTTTGCTCTTTGAGATATCCTTGGGCGTTCGAGTTCAGGCATGCCCCAAGCCGTTTGTGGTGTGGGTGGGTGGTGGGGCCTTGTCTGGATCCTTCTGAAGCGAGGGCACCTGAGCAGTTTGAGATTTCTCCTCCTTGACATGGACCCAATTTGGGTGTTCGGTACGGTATTGGCTGCAGATGATATGCGGCCATGTCTCTGTTGTCAGATTCGAGCATCGAGAAGGAATATACAATCGCGATTTGCGTCTTTAGAGCTCTAGCGTTTGATCCTGAGGCCGGCTCGTGAATAGGCAGACGTGACTATTTTGAATATTCAATTGATATTCCAATCGGCGTATGAGCTCGTGACAACGAGATATCCGTTGTCAGATATCTCAAAATTCTACAGAGTATAACTTGGAGAAAATTCGAAAATCCGAGCCTCGTTAATTTGAAACGACAATCAAGTTAACCTCCCATCGCTCGATTGCCAAAAGATCCCCGTGAGTCACTAGCTTTTGCATAAATATAGCATCATTCGGGCTGGGAATGTTCGTCGTCTCGAGAGGCTTGGGTCGGTATAAAGATTCGTAAGCATCAACTGAACATCGGGAAAAATGATACGTCGCGGATGGAGATCCGATATCCGTATGCGCTTCAAAAAAGGTGGTTGTGGGATGCATGTTAAATATTTTGCATGGATCAATCGCCTTTTCTTCTTCTGATAATTAACGGATTCCTGCATGCGATGCTTTTTCATGTACGAGCGAGGTATTTTGAATATCTTGTAAAAATATACATGGATCCTGACGTTCTCGCGATGCTCCGGCTGCAACGTGCCATTTTATCATATCCAACTTTGCTTGGCGAGTTCGACGCATTGCGCGGCTTTTTATTCAAAACGAATTATTCGGAATGGCTCCGAGAAACCTGCCGTCTTGCGTCCTTATAGTCTCTATCGATCGAGAAAATGAAGTTAATCACATAATCAAAAGATCAGGGACTAGAAATGTGAGAATTCCCGAGTTTTGGTAACCCTCTTCCCAACAATGATATCAACTTATTTGTAGCGTAGCCTAGATCCTCGGAAAAAGGTCCACGAAAGGGCTAGCCGTAAAAGCGGTGAAACCTAGGCTTAATTGCTATCGAACAGGATGTTCTCTCTCTTTGAATACTGAAGTACTTAAGTATGTAAAAAAAGTATATCTTAGAATTGTAGATAGAGGACGTGCTAGTTAAAGAGTATGAAAAAAGCACTTGCGCAATTCCACACATGACGAAACAAGAACAGTCAACAGTCGGCCGTGATATTAAGCAGAAATCAGAACCCATGGAATGAATAATGACTTTGGGTTTAATAATATTACACCTGAAAATTTTGGGGCAGTTGAACATGAAAATCTCGTGTGATGGATTCATATTTAGCGTATGTGGCGAGACCAGGTCTCGTACCTGGCCCAGTGCGGTAGTTATTAGTACTATAACGTTGTATTTGGGGGCAACGCTATGGTAACGGTACTAAGCCCGGGCTCACACAAAAAGAATACGGAATACGGAATGCAGAAATATCAGGATTTATTCATTGATTTGTATGCCCGTTATAATGATAAAATACGCTCCCTTTCGGTCATTCGCAGGATAGAGCTACCTAAGCAAAGGCATTCGTATGACAAGGCAGTGCATTCAGTACACTCCTCTTCAGACATACTCGAAAAAAGCATATACTCGGAAAAAGAACTTTGAATTGTAGTGATATCACACTATAATCCAAACTGTCTTTCGGTAAATCCGAGAATATTTACCAATCGATCGCGAGCAAGGAGATACACAACCACATTATCTTTTCTTCCGCCTCTCCTTAGCCTTTCCCTTAGACTTTTCCTGCTCAAGCTCGAGTTTTTCCTTTTCCGCTTTTGCTTTTCTTTCTTCCTCCTTCAGCCTCTCTTTCTCCTTCCTTAACTCTCTTCGTTTTGCCCTTGCGTTCTGGTATTCGACGGCTCTGGCCGGACCAGCACGTTGTTCTAGAATCTTGATGCGTGACAGCATACGCGCCGCTCTATCATAGCCATCCTGCATAATTTGCATCATCGCTTGCCCATCGGGGGTATTATCCGTATCGCCAAGTGCAAGCTTCATATCGATACCAAACCTCTTCATCATGGACTCTTCATCTGCCGGGCCGCAATTACCTTCTTCAAGACACGAACACTGATTCTTAGCTTCGATAAACTCCAAAGCTATGATGGTCTCCTCAAAGCTCTGTCTTTCCCCGTATATTATCTCATAAACATCAACGCTCGCGTTATACCATGCCTCTTTGATACCAGGAGTAGTTGCCATCGAGGAGAGATTACGGTAAGCGTGCAAGAGATCCTCGCTGACCTGGCCGTGATTCGACCAAACTATTGTATCAAGATGCTCCAGGATAACATATTCGACACCCAAGCTATCTAGAACCTTGTAGAAGGCACATCTGGCATGGCGACGTTGTCCTGAACCGAAAAACGCGGCGGCGCAATATCTGTATCTATGGGCTAGTTGCATTTGTGGGAATGTCGAAGGTGGTGGGAGGCTTTTTTGAACTTCCTCAAGCTTGGCCATCATGGATAGGATAAACGGGACGATTTTGATTTTGGCCCATGTTTGCGGTCTGGCTTTCGCCTTTTCGAGGCGATGACAATCCATTGAGAAATCGTGCCAGAGTGACTTGCATCTTACGTCGGTGGTCGATGTAGTTTTATGTTTCTCAAAGTCGTATTCGTGAATGGGGCAGGTGCAGTTGAACTTAGTGGCGGGAAATTCCCAGTTGGATGGAGTTGAGGTGTTAATGGTGAGTTTGGTACCTTCTGGCATGTCACAGCCTGCTCGAACGATGAACATATCTCCAAGGATAGTACGATGAGCGTTTGGAAGGCAGCTGTGGCGGAGAAAGGAAGGAAGAAACCAAAGCCCAGCATTGAATTGGAATATGCCCTCAGGAGAACCGTTCGAGTGAGCGTATCCGGCGGCTTCATGTTGTTGCATCGGGACATTGCTAACAATCAGCTGGTGATTGCGACGAACTTCTTCGAGGTAGAACCTGCGGGTTTGTCAACGTTGATGTCACGATTAAGATATTAGTCGAAATGTGAATATGAGAGTGTGCATACATATCCAGAACTTTAGTGCCATCCGGATTCTTGCGCGAACTCATAGTGGCTTCCACGCTGCCCGTGTCACCCATCAAACCGAATACCCTTTCATACCATCCTGGGGGTTCTGTCTCAATCCGCTCTAGAATAGCTTGTGTCAAAAAGCTCGAGGCGCCAAACTCTGATTCGAGTTTCCCATCAATGAAAGCTACTTGAAAGCAGGTCGTATCCCCGTCGAATGGAACGATCGCCAAGGCCCTGCTCACCATTAAGAGATCCCCTCGCTTGACTGCTCGAGCGGTGAAGATCCTTCTACCCTTGGCAGTCTTTTTGAGTTTGATCGGAAGGGTGTAATCGGCATGATCGAGACAAATGCCCATTCCCAGAGCATTTTTTCGCATTTCTTCCCAATTGTAATTTCCATATTTGTATTCCTCCATACGCTGTTTATAGCGGGCGTACATCTCAGTGACCACTTTGTTTCTGCCGTCGTCCTCTGTCTCGTTAACAAACAAGGCGTCCTTGAGTACATTTTTGAGGTCCTCCTCGCATTGACTCCATTTAGATAAATAGTAGTGCATTACCCCTCGCATGTACCGCGCTTGGGAGTGATCTGGTGCTATTTTAAGCACTGCGTTAAGATCACCTGCGGCTCGCCCATATTGATGGAGTTTAAAGTAGATGTCTACACGTGCCATGTGTATTTGAACTACTTCAGTAGGGGAAGCGTTTTCCTGTTTTGATCGCTGCTCTGCACATTTCAGTCTAGATAAGAATAATAAGAATTATAATGAGCAACCGTATTGGAAATCTGATATCAAGGTATATAACTCACCGCAGAAGCGCAGTATGGCGGTCACCCGTCGAGACATACATATCTGCCAAGCTCGTCAACTGGTCGGTATGCATCTGGTTTAAGCTGCTAGGGATGTTCCAGATTGCTGGAATGTATTTAGCCACTGTCTCATCCCAGTTTTGGCAAATCAATATGTCCCCAGGATGGTCGATTCGTAAGATCACGGTCCCTTTTCCAGCGTCCCAGAGATAGGGATCTCTGACGAGTGCAATACTGAGAGATGGCAAATGATGTTCGGCGGGCGTATCTTCATCTCTAAAGTATCGTCTGATGAGCCCCCACGTACCTTCCTCGTCGACGTAAATGCTCTCCACTGAAGATTCGGTGTGATGAGGGCCGCCCTGCAAGCGAATCTTCAAATATCGACCTGTATGATGTTGGCCGACAATCAAGTCTTTTGCATGAATCTTTTTCAATTTTTCGATTGGGAGGGCGAGGCTGGCTGGTTCGTAGGGCTCTGGGAGGATAAAGCGAGTGATAGCATCTGGTGTTAGTTTGTCTTCCAGTTTTTTATTCTTGGAAGCTGTGAATTTCGCAACGATGATATCCTTTGCTTCAACTGGATTCTTCTGGCCGTTTAAAGAAGGAGAGTTCCCGCACACACTCTCGACTTCTCCGGCGATGCGTTCCAAAGCGACTCTTCGACCTTTGTCAGTGTATGGCGGCAGGACAGTGGCATTCCTACGCTTGTTCGTCTGTGGCTCGAGCTCTAGATCCGGAGATTCTGGATCGGGGGGCATGGTTTTGATGGGTACGATATCGCAATGAATTCGTAGTGGTTCTGTGAAGGGTCAAATGAGATGTAGATGGAAAGGGTTTACTGGTTAGAATGATGGAAGGATGGTGAAAACAAAGGTGAAGTTCGATCTCGTGTTTCTAAAGAATCAATAATCGATCAAGGCAGTGATAGATATGGTTTACAAGTGTGCTTTTATGTCTCCTAAAAGGGTATCTGTGTGGGAGAATATTATTGACGCCAGCTAGTCCGCTTAGACGGTTCGAAAACGGTGTTAATGCTATGTTATATTTTGGCATGCAAACTTGTCACCAAGTGCTACAAAGAAAGCGTAACTAAGTAGAGTACTTGAATACCGCAAAGTCCCTCTAAATTATAATACATCCTGTCGTCTGGTATACTTTTCACTGAAGTAGTTTGGATTCTCTGGGTACTGTGGCACTGGTGGTGGGAGAGGTGTGGGAGGGAGGCCTTCTCGCTCAGGGTCTGATATAGCGTTTCCAGCATTCTTCTCTGCTGCTAAACCATCGTCCGACTTGGGACCGAAAACTTCATTATGTGCATAGGATTTAAATAGAATATATGTGCTAGAGGTTCATGCATTCATCATTTTAGCTGGCGCCGGTGCGATTGGCAGTCTCGGAGGCAGACTTGTGCTAAAACTCGACGGAATGATCAAATCTTGCATACCTTGCAATTGTGAACACTAATCCCACCCACAGGAGAACCACCGAAGCTACAACTCTTGCATTCTTCCTATACTTCCAGTTTGGCCTTCCAGATTCTCGAAGTACCTGTGTCAACCGTGATCCAGTCACACCATCCACCGAACACTCGTGGGTGGCCACAATGACAGTGTACGCAAGAGCATCCGCGAATGTTCCAATGCAGGCTGCGATGTCGCTTATTTTCCACGCAAGCTTGACACCCTTCGATTCGTGTCTCTCGGGCCAGAAAAGATCGAAGAAGAAAGCAGCTCCAAAGATCGTGGCTACCGCCACGCCCATGAAGATATTAAAGGATGCGATACCGACGATATCGTTGTTGTGAACGCGTGACGGCGGATATAGCGTCTCGAGATGGGATTGTTGATCGACGTAGGCTAAAGTTTAACGAACGGATATGTTAGCTTTATAATTACAGCTACAAAGAATTTGGAATTTTCAGAATCATTTTGAGTGGAAGATCTTACCGGATAATGCAGCTGTTCCAACTGATTCCGAGCAGACCATTGAAATCATGGCTAGTTGATAAATTATCATTTTTTCCCGCCGTAGATACCACTTCCTATCGAACATGTTCTTGGAAGCGAATTTATTCCATTGGATTTCCCGTAGGTCGAGTCCCCAGATGACCGCCATCTTGGTAGTAGTCTCCTTTTGGTATTTTTAGGGTTGGTAACGTTGTTGCTTGAGGGGCGAAGTTTTGACAACGACGTTTCTTGATTGTCACCAGTGAGTAAGCTGGTTGACTGGTTGGAAGAATTTGGCTTGACTGATCCTGCTAGAGACTTTTTATAAGAGGTCGACAAAGGGCTCGAGAGACCGGGAGATCCGGGTAGTAAGTATCATAAAGTTGGGTTACTAATCCATTAAAAGGTGATTAAATTACTGAAGTACTTAAAAATATATAATAATATAGGATATTTTGGATATTTAAGAAATAAGCCTGGGCCTGGATATCTAGCGGAGCTATTCCGTTATATAGGCTTTATCAAAAAAAAGAAGGAACGAAAGAATGACATGCGACAAGCTTGCGAGATCCGGATAAGAGAGAGGCGGATAGTATGTTTGGAACCCTGAGCAAGGAATCGTGAGTGCATGCCAAGCGGGTAGATATGCACATTCCCAAGATCTTTGCCTGTTGCCGACTAGTTTTACTTCCATTCCTGGGTTTCTAATGGCCCAATAGACCGTTTGAATCCGTGGCGCGGAGAGACTGAGTAATCGCTTTATCACACCGTACGATCTGCATCGCTGTTGCAATTCCCATTTCTCGACGTCATAGTGTGCGACATATGGCGGTATGGGTCACTTGATTTAGCGAGTCTCAAACCCAACAGAACGTCCAACAGAGCCCCTGCCGGACCGATTCGGGACAAGAGCGACTGAACTCAGAATCGGAACCCAAATCGCAAATTCTACATGAAATCAGGAATTCGAGCAGAAACCGATAGTTGCTTGAGACAAATGCATCCTGCCATTTTGCCTTCGCGAAACCGAAATTGTTTATACCGATTGTGACTTCTTTGGGTCGATATCCACAACTAGCTCCAGCAGTTTGGTCGATTCGGTCGGGCTGCGTTGTGCTTGCCAACTAACACCAAAAAATAGTGGGTGTAGCCATGCCAATAATACAACTAGTAATTAGAGCTCAAGGGCCTAAAAATTGCTTGTAAGCTACATAAGCAACTTTAATCTCCGCGCATCTGAAACCTAAACTTGCTATTAATTAGTAAGCAGTGGGCCCTTCACTGAGCTTCTTGACCACCGGCCACCCCAGACTAATATAGGGTATATCCGAATATCTAGATGTCTCATATCAATTGGCAAAACAACATCGCAACGGCTGTTAACAATTACAATGATGATTAATCTTAGGCCTGGTAGGTCTTGAACGAAACAAATGGGTATATTCAATAATCGAATGCTAGGGCATATCCGTCTATTTACAATTACATTAAGAAAAAAAAAGCATTACGGTCTTGCAATAAATATGTACAGAGAATTCTAGAAAATACCGACGCTCAGAAATCAGATACCCTCCAGTATACATGTCGTGAGCTTACCACATTTCAGAGGGTTATATTGAGCAAATTCAAAAGAAATATAAGGAAAAAAATCAAGCTATACTTCGTGCAAAGGTATAAAACTACACATCTACACCCATTCTTCCAAGAGAATGCGTCGATAGACTTGATTCGTTCCTCGGTTCGTCAAAGCTGTGGTCTTCCCTGACCTCAATCTCAGTCGTTCTCATAACTTCCCAACATGACTTCCAATCGCCATTCGTGCTAGCTTCCTCGCTCCGTCTGCCTTCCTCCAGCTCTTTGCTATAATTGCTGCTTCCCCCATCTTTCTCCTCGGCATTCGTCGGCCGTACCTGCACCGTTAAATTCTCCTTCGAAGACAACCCTCTTTCGAAAAAGTAACTCTTCCTCGCCGCGGCCAACTTTCCATCCGGATCTCCCGAGAAGATGACAGTAGACATCTGGTATACCCCAGCTTGCACATACTGTTTCTTCTCCTGCTTCTTGATCCTGCCTTGCGCGTCTCTCTCGCAAATAACCTCGTCGCTACCATCCCATATGCTTTCCATGGCGTTATGTCTAGACCCTAGATTTCTAGACGCGGCCCGGCTGGGTAGCCGGATACCACCCGTATGGTTACTCTTGCGGTGTCCTAGAGTCCTACTCCTGGAATGTCCGTAAACGCTAGGCGTCACGTCCGAGAATTTGAATTTTGTGACTTTCGTGATGAGAGGTTTCAAGGCCGGTAAAGAGGCACAGATGATGCCCACGTCGGATTCAGCCGCCGTCCAGATCCATGCGGAAAAGCCATCCCATGTTTTGTCGTACGAATAGGCGGTTAAAGCGACGTAATACAGACGAAGAGCTCCAGCTAAACAAACACTATAATAAGAAACACCAGTTAACAACAATAACATTTTTAGATCCGAATTGCAACGTAGTATACGTATACTTACAAGAACCCCAAGGCGAATACGCCCACCAAGCCGACCTTTTGCCTCATGGGTAACCGGAGACCCCAAACAACGGGCACAGGCATAGCCCACAACCAACAATCCAGAACGATATTGACAGCTGCATTACTGACCAAAACGTTACCATCGCTCGAACATTTCGCATCCGGAAAGCTATACGGCTGCCAATACGCCCGAATAGGTAGACAATAAAATATAACGGTGAAAACGTATGCGCTACCCGTCGCCACCACCACCCCTATTGTGATAAAAGTGAGAAGACGGGATAAGCCGGACGGAAAGATGCGAAGGTAAAAGAAGAGTATCGAGAGTCTCGTGAGAGCTATCGTTAGGACGTATATCAACATGTTTGCCCAAGCGTACTCGAGCGATTTCGTGCGGAGTTGGTGAGGGACGTCGTAGATGTGCAGGCCGTAACCGGCCGATGTCGCAAGACACGTCGATACTGTGAGAGCGAAACATAACAACTTTTACGAAATATTTCTTTATCAGTATTGGATTTTGATTGTTTGGGTGGTATCTACAGTCTCGGCTATAGTACATGTGTATTGAACCTGAACGAAAAAGGTCAACTTACAACAGCTGCTATTATCAACCAGTCATCCCATCCGAATGACCTTATCAACCACCTTCGAGTGTATATCCTCCCAGTAACGATTAAAGCTGCTAGAGAGAATAACGATACTTCAACTGCGATGAGGTAATGGCCTCTGTTTTCCGGATTGACGTAATTGGGTTTCGGCCACGAAGCAACGACTTCGGGAGGTGGTATGCGTGGCATGATTGCCAGATGGGTTTTAATGTGTGTATAAGTTCCGAAGCAGGTATCGGTAAGGACAGGTCGGAGATATCTGAATTAAAGGAGATAGAAGAACCTGTCTTCTAACCTTGCGACTTGTTGATCTGTTTTCGTCTCGCTACTACCGCTGGCCCCTACAATACTAGATATCAAGATCGTATAGACTGACGCGAAGAAAGCTACAGCGGTCAAGTCATAGCTAGCCAGTACCACCAACAAGGAAAAAGCGGGAAGAGCCATGAAGTATCAGAAGAAGAAAAAGAGATCTAAAAGAACTCAGGACCACCAGTCAGCATTATTTACTCCACCCCCAGACTTTTCTTCAAAAATAGAATTTTCTTTTCTTTCCAGACGTAACCTGTAAGTAAGAGAGACCTTAGGGAAAGAGACATCTCAGAGACAAGAGACAGAGACAAGGGGAACGTGGATATGGCGCAAAGGACCCACATGGGGGGGTAGGAGTTGAACAAGGGAAGCACATGCTTATCCCTTGTCAAAAAACCCAGGAGAGTACAGGTATTTGCAAGGACGTCCATGTGGAGATCCGGGAAACCATCCCAAGTTTCGAAATTTCTGTGAATTTGCCATCCCGAGCGTTTGGGAGCATTGAGACGGTACGACGGGAAGATTTTTGAACTCTTTCCGCAATATAAAAACGGAAATTGATTTTGTTTTCTACTCAAGGGAATGTAGCACAAACAAAAGAAGAAGTACCTTGCATGTACTGGCTTGTTCGGGACACGCAAAACCTCAAAAAGGAATACTATCGGGTTCCCTGAGGAAAGTATTGGAACTAAGTCCAATTTTCTTTCTTGGTATGTAAACGAGCTTCTTCTCACATCAAGTCAATTCGTCAAAGTGAGACAAGTCTTCTCGGAGACGTCCTCAAAACAGCAGCCACAGCGAAAATCGATAAGGCTGCGAAAAGCGCGGCTGTTTTTTATCCTCGGTTGTGTTGTCTTATGCTGTGTCTTCCGCAGGCTCGTGAAAGTCCAAGAGACTCGAGTGATAAAAATTCGCGAATTCGGCGGTGGCGATATTTAAGGGAAATGAGCTGCACAGATCTCATTAAACCGAAAGAAAGGAGAGGAAGAGGGTTTGGGCCTGAATATGTACTGTCCTCACCTTTATCACAAAAATGTTTTAATAGCTACATTTGCATGCTTGTGATTGGGCTTGTAACGAGTACTCGAGTTGTAAAGTTACAAAAAAGAAGGTCATTCTAAAGTGCATCTGCGGGGCTGCATTTTCGATCTTTTCTACCTTAGGAACTTCCAAACTTCGAGGTCGACTCTATCGGCTCGATATCTCCAAATTCTAGAAGAGAGAATATATTAGTCAGCATTTTCGAACGCTATCTCTCATATCAGTAGAACCAATCGAGAACATATGGCGATAACACATGGATATCGATCGCTGGTAGGCTCTGATGTATCGAGGTTAGGCTCTGATACGCAGGAACAGCCTCGAATCCACGCAGGAACCAGTGCGAGCGCGAGGGCGCACGCATGCATGCCCAGCACGTGCCGAGAAATTTAATAAGTGGATGATGCTAGCCCGAAGATGCAGTTTAGATCCGCAAACTTATTGAAGTATTCAATTGGGATTTGACGTAGTAAATTCGATCATCCGTCGACCGTCACTTTCGTGACAAAGTAAAGACACTCAAGAGCCGTTAGAAATAACCGTGAATCAACCAAGGGCGACTAGAAGCCGGTTAAGGCAGCATCGAAACACAAAGGACGGCTGCAATCGCAAGGTTTTGAATCAATTGGGAAGGTTGAGCCCGATACGGTACCTGCCCGATTTAGCGATAGCTAGTGCAGCGTGCCTGCCTTGACGTACGGCATCGGGCAATAAGTTGTTAATACAATGAAATTTCGAACAAAACATTAAACTGAGACAGTCTTCTAGAACATTACAGGAAATGAGGTCTTTAGGTCTTGAGTAGAATATCTATTTCAGAACATAGAAAATCTAATAATAATTAATGTACGCTAAATATATGACAGTAAGAAACAAATTGGAACAAGAAAAGACAATTAAGATAGATATGGTCTTAAACTCCAACCTGGGTAATAATACTCCCTCTAAGATACTCAAGTATATACTGATGCCACGCTAAAAGAAAAATATGGAAAAGGCAGCGTAACCAAACATCCCACCTCTTACATGACTCCAAATTAAATGCGAAACTGCTTTTACTTGCCTGCGCGGCTCAACAATCCACCGAGTTCTCTCTTCTTCTCAATGCCCATCCCGGCCACTACACCGTCTCTGCCTCTTACTCTTCCCATTTCTACTACAAGGAATCTCACGAAATCCTTCGACTCCCAATAACAACTATGAGCGCCAAGCATGTTCAAATACTCACTATCCAGAACGCCAGCAGCCGGCTTCAAGTACCAATCGATTTGTCCACAATCATTTAGTAGATACATCCTCCGCTCGGCCAATTCTTCACGGCTGAAATCGTGAACCTCAAGTTCCATGCTTGAGGGGAGACGAAGGGGCAAGGATGGAAGAACCGGTTTCGCTGGCGTACTGGATCCGTAACGAGGCAGATAAGATAGGAAACTACTCGCGGTGGAAGGTACCATGGCTCGTTTCAATGAGGCAGCATATGTAGGATCAACAGTTTCGTTGAGTTTGTAGGCTATCGGGTCCGAATAGTGTAATATATTGTAAATGTTCTCAACTGCGAGACACCCATACCGGCCTTGCATACCGCATACCGACGGATCGGATGAATCTGGGTTCTCTATTTTGAGTTTATAGCGCGGAATCAAACCCCTGCGATTGATGAGGAGGAACAATCCAGCTGGAGAACCGCAGCAAAACAGGTTTGTGGTGTTAAAATCAAACGTTCCTGGGGTGTTTGAGATACCAGACATGTACGAGGCATCATCGTCATCTCGGTCTTTCTCAGGCTGGAGGGGCAGAGGGATCGGGATCTGGGGGTTCATGCGATATACATTGTTGGGCTGACCGCTGAGAATGTCAAGTGCAATGGCGGAGCCCAAGCTGTGAGCCATCAGGTGGACACGGCCGCCGCCGAGCTCCGTGCCAAAGTTCGGGTTATTTTTGCACCAGAGTTTAAAGATCCTATTCGACTCTTTGATAACAGCATTGACCATCTTGTTTTTATGGTGTGATAGGTAATATGGGATATCCATAACAACATCGCCAATTAAGCTCCGAACAGCGGGAATGGTTGGTGGGGTGATATCTTCAAGAGACCAGTCAAGTTCGGCATCCTCGTCTTCATCGGCGCCAGCGAAGTCCGATTCGAGTTTTACTGTTGATCTCCAATTGACGGGCAAAACCATTATTCCAACACCTTCCTTTCGTAGATTCGGTTTCACGGCAGGGTCTTTGAGCTCTATATTGATCAATCGCCTGAATCCGTTTATAGCGTGTGTAAAATGAAACGATTCGACGCGCTCTGAGAGTTTTTGGCCGATGCTATATTGATCGTCAGCTGTGGAGGCAATTGAAATAATGGAATGGGAAAATACCCGTGGATGACGAGGATCAAATCAGTAATCCTCTGTTTCTCTTGCTGTCGTGCCGTACCATCACCATCTTGATTCTTGACACCCATATTTTCACATAGGCCGTATTTGTCACCATGGATCTTTCTCCATGCTTCAACATCAAACCCTCTAACTACTGGTGTTCCCACTGTTAACCCTCTCTTTATAGCAGCGAGTGGCCGCCTATTTCTGCCTGCAAATCCGGCAAGAAGACTATCTCGCATGATGTAGGCAGACTTCGCATCCGCGAAGATGACCCACTCAGCGCTAGATGGATCCGGTTTATCTGTCACAGCTATCTCGCCGTCTCTTACGAGATCAGCGTTGAGCGCATTACCCTGTTCTACCATTTCGCCTCCCTCATCTTCTGTCATGGACCCTGGCGTAGCCGCCGCTACTAAAGTTGCTGTGGGTGGTCGAGATACAGTTTTTACGACAGGCATCATCCATCTTATTTTTGCTTCCGCCTCTTCGCCGACCCTCACGGCACTCTCAAGCTCCCAAGCCCATTCCTGTGTCCATGCCATGACCTCTCTCCAACCCTTTTCTAGAGCGTTTGCTTTTTCGGTCTCCACAGGAAACATTGTGTCACGATAGAACCAGGTTCCTCTTGTGACTTTTGCGTTGTCCAGTCCGTGTAGAGGAGACCAATATATCGGCTCCATATTCAAGCTAGGTACTCTGACCTGATGGAGCCTCTGAACCCCGACGGTAACAACCTTCTCATCCTTTTCTTCCGCCGCTGCCGCCGCTTGATTTTTGCCAGATTTGCGGTCTTTAGATCCATGTCGACTTTCGGAGGATCGTGGTTTCGAGCTTCGACGGAGCTGAGGGATGTCCCTGTGGCTCTTAGCTCGGATGAATGGGTTCGAGGTTGTTCCTGCAGAATTTGGATAACTGCCAAAACTCGGCGAGGCAGAAGGTGTGAACGCATTTAGCTGGGAAGTGATACTGGATACGGAGTTGCGATTGTGTTTCCTCGGTTCTCTTCGTTCCACAGCCGGAGTTATGACATCTTCTGCTGGTTTCATTTGCCCGTTCCGAGTTGGAATTACAACAGGGGGCGGGGTCGCACCAGTTTCCGACATTTCTGGGGGAACATCGCTGGTTCGCAGGGGAGAAGAGGTGTATTCCGCACTTCTTCGGGGATCACTCTTTCGCCGTCTGCCTGGTCTTGTGTCGCTGGGAGTACTGGTGGAAGGTTTCATTGTGGGTGTTGGCGGTTTCTTGGACTCTCTTTCAGTCAAAACGGCTTGATAGGCATCTTCGATGGCGTGCGTATCGTTTGCGGAGAACGGACGGGGTGGATATTTCGCAGTGGTGGCACCAGCAGTTGGTAGTGGCAGAGGTGCCAACGGATCGTCCAAAGGGTGAGGAGCGAGATAAAAGTACCACGGTAGGAGGACAGGAGGAGGGGCGGGAGTATGATCACGGCTGTGAGTATTCGTAGGAGGTGGAGGAGATGCCCTCCTTCGACGAGGAGGCGCCATATCTCTTGTTGTACACTGATATCAAATGTTATAAATTATAAAATATAGACATTCTAGGACGGGCAGCCAGTCAGTTCAGATTCTACAAAAGCGCCAGATTTATCGTGGGTCGAATAGTTTCTTGATATTTGAAACAATTAAATAGCAGAATACAGGAGATGTTGTGCAGTTTAAGAGGTTGAATTTGAATCCTATGTCGCTAGATTGAAAGACGAATAATAAAGACTCACAGTTGGAAATGGTTCTTTAGCAAATTTCGAAACCAAGGTAGATATCGATGAAGGCGGCCGAGCCAGTTCGTTGGTGTCGTCAGTCGCCACGGTAGCTGCCCGAAATGGTATCGACTAGGAACTCGCTACGCCACGCCTGCAGGATCCGGAATAAATCCGAGGGTACGGAACTCTTATATTCGATACTGTCAACAAGAGTCGAGAGATACTATTCAGGGGTTTGACTGGTGAAATTGAAGAAGAGTGAGTGTGAATGAGAGGATGGGAGGCATAATGGCGATGGTGAAGATGAATGAATGTGGCCTGTTGTTGGCTTTTGGTTGGGGAAATTATGACGAATGACAGAAACACGAGGCTACCGGCAACGCGTGTTGTCGCATTCCTGTGATCTAATCTAATCCGATTTTGAGATCTAATCTGATCGGATCTTATCACCTCTCTATCACGTGGACACCACAGATATTAGACTTATTTTGAAGCACTTGCGTAGACTCGTAAAACGGAAAACCTCACGGTCGACTGGTCGAGAAAGGTTAAAGCGTTCAGAATGAGAAGCATACAAGAGCTTAGTCTGCATTCGGGTCGCACAGCTCGTCTGCTAGTTGCAGTTGGTTAACGTTAAGTTCGAACGTTCCTAAACTAATGCACACGTTAACGTACGTTGCAGGGCACAATATATCAAAATGTCTTATTAATACAGGTAGAAGAAGGTCACGTATTGGACCTCATGCATGAGATAGGGTTCGACTCAATGCAACCAGAGACCAAGCCAAATTCTTCAAAAGCTTTAAAAGGAAGAAAAAAGAAAAAGGAAAGGAAAGGAATGGGGAAATCAAGTTTATTCGATCATACAAGTAGACAAAAAAAAAAAAAAAAAATTCCACCCAACCATTCGCCAAAGGTAGGAAGAAGATACGACGTGGGGCAGCAACCGTGCTAGGTCCAAGAATCTGCAGCACCCATGAGCTGCTGAAAAGCAAGGGAGCTATAGCGCTAGATTCCAATTACAATCTCTTCGATTGGCTTATTCAGATGCAATGCACTCTTCATTTCTCAAGTTGGGGTTTTCTCCCTCCCGTTCGTCAAACTATCTTCCAAGACAAGCTAATTACTATCAAAGGACGAGGAGTACAGAAGAGAAGGAACTGCCAGGGAACCAGGATGTTCGGGAGCATCCCCACTCCGGAAGGAATACAGTCGATCGATCGATCCAGGCAGCCGAACTGCCCAAATTAATCATCACCGGTGCACCTTGGACAGAGTGCTTTTCCATTCCCTACTTTTAAGCTTTTCTTTTTCTCTTCTCTCTTCGAATTAGAGACCCCCGGGAGGCTAAGATCGAGCATGAAAATTCCCCGCTCTACATATTGATTGTCATTTTGCTGTGGGTATCGCAACCACTCTGAGCTGGAAGATAGTATAAGTCTTGTGTGGCTCGACCAGGGGCCCTTAAGGGCCCTTTCTCTTTTGCATCATTCTTGTTCATGTGAGTGCGACAAAGTGAGGGACGGGACCGGTTCAACCCTCTATCTGCACTCCGTCGAATTCGTGCATGCATGAACTCGCGAGTTAATTAACTTACTTGGCTATTCGATTCCCGAGCCTGTTCCGTGAGCACGCCGATATGCATGGGTGCTTGCGCTCTTCTCGCCTTTTCGCAGAGAGCGATAATCATTCGAGTCGAGTCTCAACTTTGCCAGTCAGCTATGAACCGAATCCATGCAAATCGAACTCGCATGAACAGCAGTCGCAGTAGGAGCAGTAATATAATCTATCCCCGTCCCATATAATTGATAGTCTTATATCCTTGATTCGTTCACAACTCTTTCCCACTCAGCATTCTCATTGTCTTGCTCGAAAGCATACCCGTTCTCACAATGGGAGGCATAGTACACAACACCGCTGGCTTTTTCATAAAGCTCTTCGTCTTCCAATGGGACTTTGCTCTCTTTCTGCTTAACGCCGTCACGCCCGATCACAAAGAAGGTCAAGTAGTGCCCAAAGGTTGTCCCGGCCACAATCTCTCATGGCCTGAATACGTCCCTCCGAAGGATGGCGACTCTCGCTCCGCCTGTCCCATGTTGAACGCCATGGCCAACCACGGCATCCTCCCCCACGATGGCAAGAATATCAAATTCTCAGATCTAAACCATAGAATTCGTGAAACTTTCAATTTCGCACCAACCTTCTGTTTCTTCGTCCCCAAATTCGCTGCCGATTTCTTGAACCGTTCTTACTGGAAGGATACTTTCGACCTTGAGGAAATCAATTTGCACAACGCGATTGAGCACGATGGCAGTTTGACCAGACAGGACGCTGCCCTCGTCCCGGATCAGGGCAAACCGGACTTGAAGCTCGTTCACGATTTACTCGCCGAAGCGACGGGAAAAATGCCAGACGGTAGCGCCAGATTAACGATTCCAGACTTGTCCAGGGCCCTTTCGAAAAGACGGGTTGATGCGAAAAAGACAAACAAGGACTACAGCGAGAGTTTTTTCCACAATATTTTCGGCAGCTCAAAGTAAGTTTCTTTCCCCCACTCCTTGCTATTGATTTTTCAATATTTTTTTTTTTTTTTTTCGGTGACACGAAGAAAATGACGAGGCTGGGCTTTTTTTCCCCTTGCTGACTTTCCTCCCAACACAGCTCATCAACCATGCTTACCTTGTTCGGTGGAGCAATCGACGATTTGACGCCCATGCTGACCGAAGAGCGATTTTCTGAACATTGGGAACCCCGAGTGCGATCAAAGTTCGGGCTGACAATGGCAAAATTCAACTTTACCGTTTTGCCCGTTGAGAGAGGTGTTGACACAAAGAAAATTGAGAAGGAACAGGCTACTGCCGCTGCCGCCTCTGCTACTCCAGAAGCCACTAGTTAAGGGGGGACATCGAAGATCAAACAGGGGACAGATTGCAACATGAAGTTGAAGGATGCGTTTGGGGATGATTAGCATAATTTGGTGGCCAGTCAACTCATGGACTGAATAACTGAGATATCGATGAAGAACTCACTAGAGTACTAAGTAAGATAATAATATATATAATTTTGTGACACATTTCCCCCGACCGGCGTGACCGATAAATCCGCTGTAGCGTTTCCATAAATTGAGGAGCTTACGGAACAAAAGACGTTTATTAAAACTTTGGCACTTTAGGTGAATATACATTTATTCATACTCAAGTAATCACGCGAAATCAAATCGTATGCGAAAATAAGTTGATAACCGGTATTTCAATTGAGAAGATTTTGGCGTTTCGGAAATTAAGATATATACTATAAAAGAAATTCGTCCACCATTAATTCTTTCACCATTTTCACATTAAGAATGTTAAACATGCGACTAATTAAACTACCTTAAGGGTTTTTTTTTTTTTTTTTTTTTTGACTTGCGTTCGTTCGTTCTTTCTTTCCTTACGAGCGCCTGAATAAACAGATATCTTAAGCGTCATACTCCAAAGTCAGAGAAGTAGGGACTGGCGATTCTTTTGCGTTATCATCAAGGTATTGCTTCCACTCAAGCCCTGCGACGTCGTGATGTACAACAGTAAAATTACCGAGCTTACCAGCTGCCTTGCGAATGTTCTTCAGTCTGAAAACCTCTCTCAAAGTTGCAGCGAGCGAGGCTCCGATGACCTTGGCGCCCATGCAGGAGTTCAAACCAATGTTGAGGGTAGCATAATCGGTCAATGGACGAGAAGTGTTAATCTTCTCTGGCTCAGGGAAGACAGCAGGGTCCATAGCGACCTTGGAGGTAGCGGCGAGGACGGTTTGTCCAGCGTGGATGGTAACCGGTCCACGTGCACCATCGTCGATCGTGATGTCCTTGCTAGCGACACGAGTGACACCAAGAACAGCGGGTGCGAGACGCATACCTTCGTAGACGAAGCCGCGGAGTTCTTGCTCGGATGAACCGGCGTCGGCGTTTGCCAATTGCACCAAGCGATCCTTGTATTGCTCGTAACCTGGGCTGAGGTACAAGTCAATGAGAAGGGAAGCTTGGTGGGTGAGGATGGCGACGAGAGGAGCGCTCATATTGAGGATATCGGCAGAAGAGTCGGGGATGGCTTGCTTCGAGTCGTTGAGGGCGTGGTAGAGACGATCGGCGTGAGGGCCAACCTGGAAGGCACTGCCCTTGGCTAGCCAATCGACCACAGTCTCCGCGATGCCCTTTTGGGTCTTAAGATGAGTCTCGAAGACATGTTGCAGGACGCCAGCGGCCTCAAGAGCATCAGCTCGCAACTTGAATTCAAGAGCGGGGACAACGTTGAAGTTCTGGTACAGGAAAACACCGAGATAGGCGCCAAACGCTTCGAATGGAGTCATCACACCGCGAGGCGTAATGTCCGTCTTGAGTGGGACGGCGAAACGATCCGAAACAAAGAAGATTGGTGCGACATTGGTAACATCGCGGACAATATCAATGGACTTTCTGCCTTTCTTAAAGGAGAGCGTGTTCTTCTCAATCAGTTCCTTGATCTTGGAACTGAAGAATAAGGAGACATTCTTCTCGAAGCTCTCTTCCACCAGAGACTTGTGGATCGGGCTAGTCATGACATCATGACGTTTCATGTCATTCCAGCCAGTCAAGAAGTCGTGGCCGTTCTTGCTAACAGCGATATCAGCAGGATAGGTGGGCTTGAAGCAGTCGGCGTCTCCAAGAATTTGCTTAACAGCGGCTTCGGAATGAACGCCTACAAGACCCTTTCCAGATGGAGGTCTTGGAGTGAGGTACTTGTCGAGGGCCTTGTTACCCTTCAAGATGCCTTGGACGGCTTCAGGAGTGTAGAAAGGAAGCAGAGAGTACGACGAAGTGCCCGTCATTTCGCCGGGCAGCCCGTGCATCAGCAAAACTGGGAAGATACCACCGTACGCTCCCGGAGCGCGTTCTGCTAGCGCGGAGGCGCCCCAGTTGGTCAATGTGTTGCTGTTAAAGTCGTAACTGAGGAAGCGGTCACCACGGACCAAGGCGACGGCATCATCCAAGATACCACGGCCGGTAGTTTGGCCAGGACAGACACCGCTACCGGGCATGGCGGGCTTGGCGCACTCGGCCATCAGCCCTGGATATAATTCCATGTTGTCGATGTGACCGTACAAAAGTTCGGCTCGTCTGGCTGTTTCCTTGTCCTCACACCATTGCTCGAATGTTTCGTATTCCTTCAGGTTGAGGTATTTGCGGAATCTAGAGTACGTTAATCAGTGCATGTTCTTCACCACGATTTTATTGCTGGACTTCGACCTACTCGTTCAAGGTACACACATTGAAGACATTTCTGGCTTGTAATTGGCCCATGATATCGACAATCTTAAGACTGACTGGAGTGCCATGGGGCCCAAAGGCATGAGCGGGTTCTTCAATACAGCTCTTAATAATGCCGGCGAGCTCGGTGTCGTTGAAAGTGCCATCAGCCTGTCTTTGCAGTCCAGCGAAGGTCCAATCCTTTGGTGGCGTCCCCATTAGCTTGTGACCCCAGGTCATCATGACTTTCTGGAACATTGGGACCGTCATGTCCTCAAGATCTTTCAAATCTGGGAATTCAAATCGGATCAATTCCTCCATCCATTTATCATCAGCAGCGCTGAGAGCAGCATGCCAGTGGTAAAGAACAGCGAATTCAACGGAAACCAAATTTCCGGTACCTCGCTCAACTCGCTTTCCACCCTCCTTTATTTCCTTTCCGAGGTTGAGCGACCATTCAGAGTTAGCTCGTGGAGTGTTAAGGATGGCGGCGACATAATCTCCAAGGACGCAAGAAGCAAAGAAGCCGACGTTAATGTTTCGAGTAAGCTGGAAGATATCCTCATCTTGCCTAGAAATTTGCGCAAATCGAATCGTAAGCGACAAAACATGCAGGGGGGCATTAATTGATAATCAGACCACCAAACTCACCATTTCTTACCCGCCTCGTCTAAACTGTCCCATGGCTTGTATTTTCCATCTTCGTTGATGGAAAGGAGGTTCTCAGCGACTCTGTTATGGTTACGCGAGAACATCAAAAGGACAGCAACGACACCGGGCGGCATCATCATGATTCTCTCTGATGCAATCGAATCCGGGTGAATTCTGCCATTTGTATAGGTTCGCACTCTGACCTGCTCCTTCTCTGTATTTCCGTACAAGGTACTGAGGTCGACATAACTGGACGTCTCATTGATGAAGGGGTCTTGTCGTGAGGTCTGGAAACACTCGTGGATGACGACTGTGGCGAAGGAAAAGAACATTCGGTTTAGCCCGGATGGATGCTTACGGAATGGCCCTTCTCGCTTCAACAAAGCCTCGTAAACGGATTCGACATCCGGCAGATTTGGACCCTTTGGTTTCATTGGTGGCACGTTTCTCGCGTATGCAGACCCGGCTTTGCCCATTTCTGGAGCCCAAGGAACGTTTCCACTGCCGTCGTGTTTTCGATATCTCGAAGTTGGACCGGCCGTTGTGGGATAAGGATGCGGCAAATCATTCCAAAGCATAGAAATGAATCCATCAGATATCTTTTGGCTGAGGCCGCTGTTTGGCGGCAAACATTGAAGCATGCTCACACCATGCTCCAGCAAAAGCTTCTTGTCATCCATCGGATCACCAGCAGCTAAAGTCGTAACGGCCTGGGCCATTGTGGCCCTATCCTTCATGCTAAGATGTGCGAGATCATGGAAAATACTTGTCTTTTCTTCCAATGGTGTTCCATTGGCCATGGAACCAGGTCTCTCGCCGCGAGACTTCGTCGGTTTCCGCTTGATCGTTTGAATCAAGGACTTGAATGGAGGCGCCATTTTGACTACCTTTCTTTTTTATAAATTTACCTAATTCGCAGGATTTCTGAACAAATTGAAATGGCGAAAATGGGAGGAGAGGTGAGTTGAAGGGGGGAGGGGAGATCGCGAAGGTTGGAGAAAGGATGGAGCGAAGGTTCGCTCGGAGGGAATCATGAGATAATTATTGCTCTGCCTCACATGGTCGCAATCGCAATAACTTCAAAGTATCAAAGACCAGCTGAACGACGCGCCGGTCAACCTCAAGGGTAGCGCTCGAAAACAGATGGCTGGGGTTCACTGGTTGCCCAAATGCAGGATGAAGCCTTTTGTGCACCATCAACCAGGAATCTGCAGGTCGCACCTATGAGAGAGTGTGTGGAGTAAAATGGACGAGCATTCCTCGAACTTGAGAGGCTTGAGTTCGCCAGAAGGAAGGGAAAGTCAGTTCCGAGCTGGGTATACGGGACATGGGTGCCGGTCCGTCTGACACCCGGCGAGAAAAGAAGAAGAAAAAAAAACCCCCCATTACATATCATATTGAGCCTTTTGGACACCTCTGAGACTGGCTGGGGACGAGCTTGGTGGTAAGCAAGCTAATCATGCCTGGGGCTAAAATTACGCCAGTCGATCTGAGCAGGAGACTGGTTGTGTCGGCGCTCAAGGCCAAGGGCGCTGAGTTTTCCTTGCTCGATGCTTGCAAAATTTTGTTCATGCATGATTTCTGACATGGTTCCACGTCGAGAGTGGTCCGTCTAAGGGTCTTGGTTGAAATCAAGGCGAGTCTCGGTTTTCGATCGATGAACTGCCCAAATTATGTTCATTCTTCCGAGAGGAGATTAGCGAAATCTGGATGGATCTGTGCTTGGATTGTGCCTGCTGGGAAGGTGGGTCTAGTTGGCAGAGTTTGGCATTGCATCAACGGAGCACACAATTTAAAACCGGGAAGATTATTTCGTTTTGGTCGAGATCGAGTCGGCGCTTTTTCCCGTCCGTGAATTCGATTCCCATTATGGTCTTATTCAGACCCGCTATCGATATCCACACAAGGGCGGAAACCATGAACAAAGTGGATAAGGGAAACGTCATTTGTGTACTAGTACAACCAAGGCGTGCAGGTACGTACGCCCGTTAAAAAATAAGAAAGAATTCCTTTAAATTTCGCGCGTATTATTTTAGAGCAGCAGCATTCCTGTGATGAAGCAACCTGCGCTCGAGGTGACAGTGACTATAATTGAGTGTGCTGTGTCCTTTATTTGGTCTGTGAGTGATTGGCTGACTTGGTGCAGACTTTTAATAATGTCTCCACCGGGATGATTTCATCGAGAGAGCGCGTCGTAATACGTAAGACCAAAGGCTGATTTTTGAATCCATGAGACCCGGGGGAAATGAGCTTCTAGCGAGCCTAGCATGCAGCGGACCCAGTTTGCGAAATTTCTTCCAACCAATCGCCCTTTCGCTATTTCATGACAAAAACTTTGTCTGGAGAAAAATCTGGGGACTTTCGTCTGTTCGCATTGCATCTGCTTCATATGATCATCCACACAACAGGGGTAAGTAATAGCGTCCCCGAGACTACCACAACATTATTTTTCTGTGTTGCATGTTCGAGACCAATTATTTTGGGGGGAAATCCGAGAGCGGAATGGCGGAGCAGGCGAAATCCTGTGCTTCTTCCCGCTCGCGAGGCGGGGAACAGGACAGCTTCCTAGACGCTGCCGTTCTGTCTCTGCAGCTCTGCATATCAACGGAAATTAGAAAAAGCTCATCAGTTGGAAGGGGTTCGGCGTGGACATCGCTTCCCAAGCAGCTCTGTCCTCGAGACCAAAGCAGCTCCCACACCCTTATCTTATGGATTAGGAATGGATGATCAAGCAGCCGGCACACACCTTCATGCACGCTTGCAAGCTTGGGAAAGCTGCTGATATTTGCGTAGAGAAAGAGATATCCCTCTTGGTCCCGCAATTCACTAGTTGTAGAGTTTGTGCAATTGTGGTTGCGATTGCTCCCTCCTAAAGTGCATTCCGGGGATGCAGCTCTTTCAGATCGCATCGAGATCGAAGCGAATGAATGAATTCTGATCGAGGAGCTCGAGCAAATGTAACTGTCGAGATGATGCACCAATCATCGTGTGGTTGAGTGGATATACAGTACCTTTGCATTGACCTTTGGAACAGACGGTAACTACTTAAATACTTAAGTACTTAAAGTACTTACTTTCAGTAGCTTGGGCAGAGGATCGCATCTTGAAATAAGTCTGCAAGTCAGGTACAACAAAGTAGCCGCCCACAACACATATCTACTTAAGTACTTAAGCTAATTAAGTACTTAAGTAGATATCTGTGAGTCGCGCGACGTTGCGAATCTCTCACCACCCGCACGCTTGTCCTCCTATGTCTGGCATGCATGACATTTTTGATTGATATTAGAATTTCTTCTTCGAGAGACTAGTGAGCGTTACCACGTATGGATCTTTGACAGAACTTTCTTTTTGCTTGCTGTAATTATGTAACCAGATCAAAGCTACTTTCCCAACCCATATCGCGATCGGACCAATGCAATGGCTTTTAGCTTTTTTCGATATCGAGCAATGCCATGGTCGACTTGCAAGTACTTGCAGTTGGCTTGCAAGGCGGCGACATGAAGCACGGTGGGCTGCTTGAAGAACGGGCATTCCCAACTGCCCGCCGCTTAGCCGGGTAGCTTCCTAGGATCCTTTCCTTGGCCCAAACTTGCCCTTTTACCAAAACCTAAGCTAAGTAGCTTGATTAAATACCTTGCTATTCCTAGGTCGAATTGACCATGGGGGGTGCTGGATAGTCTGGACCTTTCCATTCTTCTCGCTCTGCTAATTTCCATAGACTCTCTCAATTGGTCATATATCAGCTCCTTGAAAGTCGAAACTAATCAAATTTGATCGCACAATGGGATTCCCGTGGAGTAGAAGCAATTCCGTGAAATCTCCCATCTCGCCAACTTCCACCCCGGATTTCAAAACAAAGCGGAGGTCTTCCAGTTTCCTACGGTTTACCGAGAAATCCAAGGCCAAAGCTACAAATGGACTCAATGGCAATGGACACGTTCAAGAGGAGGGAGAGGATGAGGAGGTTAAGCCAACCATGCTACAGCGTGCCGCTTCATCAATGTTGCCTGACCACATGGCCAAGCGGCCAGAGATCGAATCCATGCTATCCGAATTTGCTAGCGTCTTAAAGGCAAGCCTGAGACCCTTGCCGACGGGTTTGGATGGGCGTTACGGTAAAGAGCCTGAACCTTCCAGTGGCTTTTTTAAAGATCTCAAGACATTTGGGATTGGAGACCTTGGAACCCTTCGAGAGGTTATTCAACAGAAAGTTACGGGCGATTTGATTGATGACAAAACATACATAGTACGGTCCCGCTTTTCCCATTCCATTTGTGAACTAATATTCATAGCTTAGTTCTAAGCCAATTACTTACCTCCGTTATCATAGACTGAGAGAATCATCCAATTGATCGCAGACCTTCCTACCAGATCGAGGAATCGAGTTGCTGTGACAAGCGATGTACGAGTTATACGTTACACTTCTTCTACACCTCCTTTCTAATGTTTCTGCCTTGACGTTATTGCTAATAGTCTCCCTTGGTTATCGTAAATTTAGTTCGTCGACCGACTTTGGAACTATCACCAAAATCCTCCATCTTCCTACGTTGGGCAGAAGTATAATTACCGTCAAGCAGATGGATCTTTCAATGTATGTTGTCAGCAAATCCATTGCAGGATAGCTCCGGAATTAATACTAGCGGTTTTCTAACCAGTTCTGCGTATTACGTTAGAACATTCAATTTCCGTATATCGGACAAGCTGGACAGCCCTACGTCCGCTCTGTTCGACCAGTGATCCAAACTCCAGGCGCATATCCCGACGCAGGCTTAATATTCGATGCTATTATGGCCCGGTCCTACTACAAAAGAAACCCAAATAATGTTTCAAGTCTTTTGTTCTATCTTGGATTTGTCATCAGCCATGGTAGGTTAAACTCGAATATGGCTTGAAATATAGTCGAACAATCTTGACTCCTCTGTCTTAGACCTCTTCAAGCCTCATCCTGATGAACACGATGTTTCTGCTACCTCTTCATATCTCGACCTGGCGCCTTTATACGGATCCAATGTCGAGGAGGTCAATAAAATGCGTACCTTCAAGGATGGGAAACTAAAAATTGACTGCTTTTCCGACAAGCGGATACACGCTTACCCACCCGGTGTCGGAACCATATTAATTATGTTCAGTCGATGGCACAATTACGTCGCCCAGACTCTTGCGGATATCAATGAGCACGGCCGTTTTTCTATCCCTCCCGGAAAAAAGAACGAGGAATCGGCGGCTAGAAAGAGAGACGAAGACCTATTCCAAACTGCTAGGCTTATCACTTGTGGGCTCTATATCAACATCATTTTAACGGACTATTTAAGAACCATCCTAGCCCTTCACCGTACGAATTCGACTTGGAATCTCGATCCTCGCAGTGCATTGGAGAAATCTTTCAGCGAAAATGGGATCTCACGCGGCATAGGTAATCAGATATCAGTTGAGTTCAATTTTGTTCACCGTTGGCACAGTTGTATCTCCAAACGAGACGAAATGTGGTACGAAGAGATGTACGCGACCCTGTTCCCGGGCAAAGATATTCGAAATCTTGATGCCCGGACACTGGCAGCCGGTTTGGCCAAAATGGAGGAGGCAATTGCGGATGAACCTAGTGCGCGAAGCTTTCACGGCATGATCAGAGATGCCGAAGGGGCGCTTCCTGATGATGATTTGGTTGAAATACTTACAGATAGTATCGAAGATACCGCAGGTAAGGCATTTAGCTTTGAGTCTTCTGCAAACGTGGAGTTCCTATGGATGAACTAATGTTTCATCTGTCTAGGTACATTTGGTCCTAACAACATACCCATGGTGCTAAGGGCTATGGAATGCATGGGTATTGAACAGGCGAGGAAATGGAAATGTGGGTCGCTGAACGAATTCAGGAAGTTCTTCGGCCTCACGCCCTATACACAGTTCGAAGATATAAATCCAGACCCTAAGATTGCCGAGACGTTGAGGAGACTTTATGAGCATCCTGATTTTGTTGAGCTTTACCCGGGACTCGTCGCGGAAGAAGCAAAAACACCAATGGTATACGATTTCAATTGTCCAAGTATTTAAGATGAGCTGCTCACTCTTATCTAGGTCCCTGGTGTTGGTATCTCTCAACCATTCACGATTTCTCGAGCCATTCTCTCGGACCTGATAACCCTCGTGCGCGGTGATCGTTTCTACACTATAGATTACACCCCTGCTAATCTTACAAGCTGGGGTTTCTCCGAAATATCCTGCGACTCCGCCATCAATCAGGGTTGTGTATTCCATAAACTGTTCCTTAAAGCCTTTCCTCACCACTTCACATACAACTCCATATATGCCTTTTACCCACTTACGATACCGACTGAGACCCATAGAATCATGAAAGATCTCGGCCGCCTTGGCGATTTTGATTACGCTAAACCAATTCGTATGCCAACGAGGATCATGATTTCGAGCTACGCAGCTTTGAAGAATGTTCTGAGTATGCCCGAATTCAGGGTTACATGGGGAGCAAGCTTTGATTACATGATGTCCGGTCACACGTGGATGCTAAGCGGCGATAGCGATATGCATACTGACCAGCGTGCTGATATGCACCATGCAATCTACGGACCGAGCAGCTGGGCGAAACAAATATTTGAGTTTTATGAACACAAGACCACGGAGATGCTCAAGAAACATTCTTACACTATTAGTGGCAACCAGATGGTCGATGCTGTTAGAGATGTTATCAACTTAGTCCACACTCACTTCGCAGCGAATTTGTTCTGCTTACCCATGAAGACTGAGGATAATCCCCGAGGCGTATATACTGAGCAAGAATTGTATATGATCTTGTCTGTTATGTTTACATTTGTGTTTTTCGATATCGAGCCTACGAAATCATTTGCGCTACACAAGGCCGGTAAGCTGGTGGCAGATCAACTATCTCACTTAATCGAGGCTAATGGTGAGTGATGAAATTTATAATAGGAATGGAAAAAAGAAAATGATTTACTAATCGATCTCACAGTCATTGCGATCAACAAGACTTCATTCATGAAGAACCTCATTGACAATATCTATGATCGCAACTCTTCCTTACACGATTACGGGATTCACATGATTCGAAGACTGCTAGAAAGTGGAAAAACAGCCGAGGAAATTACATGGCAGATGGTTCCAACCGCTTCTGCCAGCGTTTCCTGTCAATCTCAAGTGGTAAGATCCCTTATCGCTCAGAGAAATTTCACCGATCTATTAACGACTATTTTAGTTTGCTCAAATCATCGACTTTTACTTGCAACCCGAGAACGGATACCACCTAGCCGAAATCCAAAGATTAGCACATGACGGCTCCATCGACTCTCTTGAGAAGCTTCGCCACTACGTGCTTGAAGCAAATCGTATCGCAGGTACTTTCGGACTCTACCGCAAAGCAAACCGAGGGCTAGATATTGTAGATAACGAGACGACTTACCATCTCAAGCGCGGTGACGTTGTATTTGTCAACTTTATCACAGCTTCCCGAGATCCAACCGTCTTTCCGGATCCGCTAGAAGTTAAACTTGATAGACCGGAAGAGGCGTATATCCACTACGGCTACGGTCAACATCGATGCTTGGGACGCGATGCTAACCTAATCGCGTTAACGGCCATGTTGAAGGTTTTTGGGAAGCTTAAGAACTTGAGACGGGCGCCGGGTATCCAGGGTACGTTGAAGTATGTACCCCGGCCTGGTGGGTCTAAAGTGTATTTGAAAGAAGACTGGAGTAGCTTGTGGCCATTCCCGACAAGTAAGTCTCCTTGTGTTCCCTATTGCAATATTATATATTGGTTATGAATATCTCGCAAGTTCTTACTAACTGATCGATCGAAAGCTATGAAAATTATGTTTGATGGAGAGATCGAGTAGTTTGTTAGATTTGTGTCAATTGATCATCGAGGAAGTGCGTGAGTGTCTGTGCGTAATGCTTTTGATCCGTTTACGATGGTTATAATTTTGGGAATGACTTATGAGAAAATGGAAATATTACAACCCTAAACAATAAGTGATTAATACAGTTACGTTTTATAAATTTGGATTTTCCATATCTTCGTGTGTCCGTTGTTGGTGACAGTTGCCTAAGTTGTTTGACTAGCTGACATCGATACCCTGCCTCATTCAAGCCGACTTAGTCTGGGATAGCTGTAACTTACTTGAGGCCATTCAAAGCTATATGCATGGTTTCGTAACTGTCGATATTTAGAGATATATCTCCGTGTAGGTTTCGTCTCGCCAGGGCCCGCGGAGCAGAAGCTCAACATGACCATGCCCACTCTCCCAGCCTGACAACACAATTGTACGTTATATTTTAAAGCTTCCATTTTTATATTTATTCAATTGACGCTTAACGTATGTACAAAACTACAAAATATCTAGATACACTGTGTTTTAGAGAAAGCTGAAGGGGGAGGGAGATATTTTTTCTTCTATAAAAGGTATCATGATCCCATTTGTATGTAAAAGAGTGATCGATTACTCCTCCAGCGCATGTCACCACCTATTCGCGACTAAATTGCCTTCATTTGTGACTCAATTAGAAGGTAACGACACCGACACCGGCGCTACCAGCGACGCAGCCGCAGACATTAGAAGCCGAGGTCATGCTAAGTGATAGATCAGTCAGTATAAATCGAGCTCAGTAAATCGAGCTCAAATGACTTACGTGTAGGAGTAAGAGGGAGAGAAGTTCGAGGTTTGGGTAATCAAAGTAGTGCTGGTACCGGAGAAGATGTTGTTACGCTCGGTAAGATATCCGTCGATTTTGGAATCCAAGTGGGTAACACAAGCGCGCGGGACGTTGGTGAAGCTGCAGTTCTCTACGAGCACTTGAGCGCCCATGCGCGAGTGAACACCGGATGTTGGGCAGTTGGTGAAGCAGCTGCTGTATATGTGGCCGGTACCGAAGCGGATAGATGGGAGACGGCTGTTAACGTTATTCCAGTCGTTGTGGTGGTAAGTGACCTTAAGGAAGCCAGTATCCTGGGAGGCGTTGTTATCGGAGTGGCCGACGAGGGAAGCCTTCCACTATTAAGCGATAATTTGTCAGCCACTCTTTTTTGAGATAATATGCAGCGACTCAAAACTGGAATGTCACTCACATGGTCGTAGAATTTGTTCCATGAAACTGTAACCAGGTTAGAAGCATGGGTGATGTCCAAGAGACCATCATAGTCATCTTTGCCACCAACCAATCCCAAGCTGTGAAGGTTGTTATGATCAATCCAGACTCGACTAGCGCCGTCGAGAGAGATGGCATCGCCCTTGGACGCGGGGGTGAAGATGAGATTACGAACAATGACGTTGCTGGCATTTTTGATTCTGATACCACCATTGATAATCCCAGAGTTAGATCCAACACCGAGGAGGGATGTATTACTCTGGAGATCGATAACACCGCATCCACTCAATTGGCCGCTAACTCTGATCACGCCTCCGTTTTTTGCAGCGGCGGCGAGAGCAGAGCAAGAAGTCACTGTAATTCCACTTCCGGAGCCACCTCCAGTAGCACCTGCACCGAAACCAACTAACTGGTTTATCGGGGCAGCGCAACCACGACCTCCACCTCCACCACTGGAAGTGGTAGTGGCTTGACCGGCGGTAGTGGTAGCCTTGGTGGTCGTCCTCAAAGTAGTAGTTGGGTTAGAAGCTCCACCGGTATAGTGGCAAGAGCATTCAGCTGAGATCATGCTTGGCTTGTTGGAGCAATTGGTAGCCCATGTTGGCAAACCAGTCGTAGCGGTTACGGTCGACTTGGTAAAGGTAGCGCAGAATGCTGAAGCAGTTGCAGATTGAGAGTAGATAAAGCTGGCACAAGCATTGCTTTTAGTGTTCAAGCAGCCAAAAGCAGCTGGCAGGAATGCCAGCAAGAGAACTTGTTCCTTATACATGATGTTTTTGTCCCGTGATTGTCGAGAACAGATTACAATGGAGGCTTCTCGGAGCGGACGTCTTGAGGATATGACCTAACTTGATGATGCATGATGCGTGGTAAATCGAAATGACTACTTATCCCCATATTTATAAGTTATACAGGACTTTGGAGCTATAGGTATTCAATATATCGGATGTATAGGAGCGTAAATTTTCCATGCACGGCGATTCGAGGATTGTATTTCGCCGTGTATCTACCCCTTCAGTTAGAGTTGTCGTTACCTGTTTAAGCTGGAGTGTTGGTTTCGTCGGGGGCGGTTGGCATGCCTGAAATACCATACCCTGAACCTGGACTCAAACAATCGGTGCGCTAGCATGCTATAGCAGTTGATGATGCTCAGGCGAAACCATGGTATACCGGTATAGCTACCCGGGATATATATCATGGGTGGCAGAAAATAGCTCCGAGCGTTCTATATTTACTAGCCACGGAACTAGGCCTACGTAGAGGTAAGCTAGTGGCTTCGTGAAATCTTAATGAAAATTCACATAATGTGAATGGAAACTCGGAAGCAAGTTACATAAAGTACCACGGACACGGACACGGAAAAATATTCCTCTGTTTCGTCTAAACTTTTTCCACAAACTAACTTTATGAGAATCTTTCTTCTTTGAGATACCCCCGGCGGCTTTTGAAAATGGGTGTGCATATTGCGTACATGATAAATAATATTGGTTTTATAGGATCCCATTGACGACGCTACATGGTTGCAAGACCCTGTTGGATTTTGCAGCTGCGGCGGTGTTAAATCGGATCCGAATTATCACGTCGAAGCCAGATTCGGTTAAAGCGGCAAAGCAAGCAAAACCTCGCTAGAAATACGTCCGATGTAGTACTTCTACTGTCTGGGTTTAAACGTATATCCTCGCACAAAACATTAGTTATTAATCGCGAGCGCTCGTATGGATATGTAGATATCTAGATATGCGGGTCCCTATTTCTTAGAAGGGATGAAAGTAGTTATCTCTCACGGATGTGAATATTCAAATGCTCTTTTTATACTGGACCAGTTGATGCTATTCGGAGCCAGGTTCCCCGCAAAACAAATGCAAATTCAGTATTCTCGAAAATTGCGTCTATACTCTTAGGGAAAATTAAGCAAAAAAATTGTGTTTCCCTGCTAGAAAGAGGGAAAAGAACGCACCCAGAACAATATAAGCTGGGCTTCGAGGCACATGAATTCATGAATACGGTAGCGCGGCCCGGTGTTAATGAAACTGGTGAAACGCGGAGATCTTGGCATTCTTGGAATATCAAGTTGCATGCTTCATACAAAATCCAATGAATATTAAACAAAATTTATCATGCATGCTTTCGAGTGGCTTCGTCTTCAGAAAGCATTTTGTTCTATCGCATCTGAAGAGAAGTTGTGAAAAGTCTCTTTCTACTCTTGAACTTGCTTAAAAGCAAAAAACCATTAAAATGTTAATCAATGAAATTATTAAACTTTTATCTAAAATCTTGAGAAGATATATATATATAAGAGAGTCTGTTTCATGAGCTCACTTACTTGGCCCTGACAGTCATGTAAATGACGAAAAAAGGCATATTGAATGACATCCTGGGACTCGGTCGCCAAAACGCCAAGCGAGCGCCGAGAGGAGGCCGAGATCCCTTTTTCCTTGCCCCGAGGCAAGTCGAGAGGTCAGCGAAAACGAATATTCTTCCTTTCGTCATCTCTGGTTTCTTTTCTCTGAAAAAAATGTGTGGTCAAATCATTTGATCGATGGCATATATTTTCCGGGCACCGTAAGATACCGTGTCAGAATAGGTAGGTGCAATATTCATAGTTTTAGTCTGCAGATATCTGGCGGAGCACATATGAGACCTCATTGTGGATAGCGTTGGTACCATGGTAGATTGTGGGAGTCGATATCCGTATCCAAGCATGGGAGCTTTTGAGCCGAGACTGCAACACTTGATGACTTCTTGAAGAAGGTAATTCCTGGCGGCAACACTAAAATTGCAAAAATGACTATATAAGGTATCAGAAATAGAATTGAAAGCCAGCTCTGTAGTAGTCTTGTGGTTGCTCTGTAGCTCTGTTACGTTACTAGTCATTTTTATGGTTCAATTTGACCGTATAAACCCATTTCTCAGGCAGATTTTAAAGGAGCAGTTTTCGCTCTTAGCGTCTGGAAATCCGGCCATATATCTGGGAGATGGTACCTTGATGGTTATGGTCGAAAACCTCAAATCGAGTGTGATGTCCTTGGTCTTCACGACGCAAGCGGCTTGCGGGAAGTCGTTCACTGCTGAGTCATATTTCGCAGACAAAATTGAAGATTTGCCTTACTCAATGCAACATTATGTCCGCGTTTGATGACCAAAAGACTAAGAATCACCATGATAACAGACGCGTCACCAGCTGCTATTTGGTACATATACTTTGTAATTGTATTAAATTTATTAATAGGACAGGATCTTAATTCTTAATTGACGCGTTAGCGACAGATTCAATACGAGATTAGTGACAGATAAACTTTAAATGTTATTACCAAATGATATTTTAATGTCCTTCTCCTCGACACTAAGCCTTCGATTTAAAACTTGTGGCATATGAATGCAGTGAATTCGTTCGATCGAAACTCCCAAAACAAACGGATAAACAAACACCTTCGTTAAGAGCCACCTGAGTTGTTCTAGGCGATCAAATCCAACGGATCTGCACGTAGTCTCGGCAAACCCTCCTTCCAACGATCCGCACGATATCAAGCGCCAGCAGATCTAACGAATTTGCGAATACGCTACAAGGCGTGCTTTTGAAACCACAACAACGCCATCATGTTTTTCTGCTCTCATGAGCGAGAGGCACAAGAGGAATTCTTCAACATGTTCTTACAAAAGATCGTCTGTTTGGACAAAAAAGAGGTAGATCTATCCCGTAGAATCGAATACAGTCTGTGATCGGCCCATGCGGATGGCCTCGGAGCCGCCAACCTCCTCAGCTCAGCCCTTCTTTTGCTAACTTCTGTACCACATGCCACAGGCCCTACTATGGCCCCAATTATGGCCAAGTTCTACTGTCTCTCACGATATTACACCCATCCAACGGCGGGTTCTTATAGAAGTTATTCAGTTTTTACTCGTAGCGGAAGATTCCGCGGTTGTTCTTGAGAGGTAAATATAGTTTTCAACAGTAATTTTTGAACGAATCAGTTGAAAGGGTTCAACTTAAACATTTGGACCGTATCCTGGAAAATCCAAGTGACCGACATTTATAATTCATGAAACAAAATAGTAGCGTCGGTCTGTCGAACGAAAAATTAGCTGCTGGATACGCCGAACCTATGATTTTGCGACTCCCTGCGGAGATTCATTTCATGATACTAGATCATTTGGACGATTTTAGCGTCATTTGTTTAGCAATGACGAGCACGCGAATCTTTAATATACTCTTAGATCGTATTCAAGATATTGTTTGCCCACTGTCGGAACTCGGATGTTGGGCTGGGAAGCCAATAGTGAGAGCTGGTGAGAACCCTTCGGCTTTTGCGCGCTAAATATCTGACCCACCATTGCAGTCGCTGATTTCTTACAATTAATAAAGGTGTCACTCTCGATTTGAATGACGCAGCTGCAGACTTGTTCGGATCTAATGAAGAGCCAGGGGAGTATTGGCAACCTATAATTGAGGCGACAATGCTGGGTGTTAGAGAGCGTGGATATCATACAATCTACGACTCGGACGATCCACGAAAGTTGGATATTTTAAGTTCGATCGCGAGGGATCCACGTACTCCAAAGATTCTCCGAGGATATATCTCTGCTGTACTCACAAATACGGAATATGAGAATATGTTTCGCCCAGGCGAGAGCTATGTCATCAGAAATTTGGACAAAATGGAGTATATCGAGTTTCCTGCCGGCAAATTGGAGAGAGTGACAACGAGACCGGGGGGTATGCACGACGATACGCTGGTACAAGCTCCCCATCCTGGAGAGGCAATGCTGGAGGCAATCACGTGGGTTCCGACTGGAGCCATCAGTGAAAAGGTACTCGTCAAGGGGGCATGGGCAGGAGATAGGATTGATCTTGTCACAGCTCGCAAGCTTGGAGAAGACAGTTGGGAGAAGCTGCAATACTGGTGAACAGGCAGTAAATGGCTCTATAGTTCGATTTCTTTTGACTGAATCGCTGTTTTATGATAATTTACAATGCAATTTGCGTTCTCGGGGATAAAAATTGGAATGATATCAATAGCAATAAAAATAATAATGGTAATAGAAATAGTATGGTCTGGGGAGTCGTTCAGAAATTTAGAGTTTAGAAATTTATAAATTCTCACTTTCTTCCTCACCCTCGAGGGGGCCTTCGTTTCTTCTTCGAATTCGTCAGCTTCGCAAGCCTCGCAAACAGGTTGGATGGCGAGGTTTGAATGGGAAACCATGTGGACCTCGATTTCGAGCTCTAAGGATCGCTCATCTAGCCGCTAGGATATTTGTATTGAGTCCCTAGACATCCTATTCCACGCTACTGATCTGTACCTTTTTTGCATCAGGGCTATCTAACGTATGTGTTCATTAAATGGAGCCAGTCCTTTTGTTTGTTGCATGGGACAACCGTAACTAGCCAGGTGTGTTGAGGGTAGATCTCAGTGGGTAGTAAGGTGAAGGTGCCTGGACTATCTACTTGAACATATATGCATAGTCTACGCTACGAAAAAGAGAAAAAAAGAATTTAGATCGACGAAGCTTCAATTGAATCCTCTATGATGTGATATATATCGATATCGTTTTAATGAAATAATTATATACATAGAATCCATCATGCCTCCCTGTATGGTATTTACAATTTTACAGCCATTGTGGCTATTGATAGAGAACTTTGAGGTTCTTTAGGATTGGGCTTAGTATGTTGTCCCAAAGTCTCCAAGCTTGATGTTCGAGAACACAACCGAAGGTTTGTAGTTGGCTGTAATATAGTCCGGTGTGGATTCGACTGGGGTGTTGCAAGGACCGCGACGAAGAGACTCTGGGTCGCCAGGTTGTTTTCCCTACATTAATCGCCAAATATTTTAGTACGTTGCAATCACAAGTCAAACAATAGCAAGGCATGGTCACTTACGTCCAACCACCACATGTAGCTGCCGCTATCCCACCAGAGCGACATTGCGAGAACCATACCGCGCTGGATAGCCTGGCCCATAACCGCAGTTCCTCCTCTCTTCTCGTAGGTACCCGATCCGCCAAGAGTGTCCAATTCGCTTTGGCAATAATCATCGTCGATCGAGTTGTATTCTGGCATGCCAGTAAGGTTTGTGGCGGCATTGGCAATGACCTTTCCATCCTGGACGTACAATCGTCTGATTTCAACAAGCGTGTCTCTATCTTGATTGTTCGCGGTGATGAATTGTGTTACGACGGTGAACTTTCTAGTGGTGTCGACGGTGAAGTTGGATCCACGGCCGTAGAAGTTCTTGACACCGAGGCGGTAGGTGTTATAATCACAGCCGTCCATATCGCAGATACCGTTGGGACGGTCGTTACCCGCGCCACAGTCCGCGTCAGTGCATTTGTAAAGACCACGGGTATCACAAGGGTGAGGGGTGAATGCAGTAGCTCGGGAGTTGGCTTCCCAGATGTCAAGCTCCTCGCAGCAAGCGCCATATTTCATATCAAAGTTGGCCTATAAATATGTATTTATTAGTGGTTGTCAAATAGACAAAATGAGATATGAGACTGAGGGCACTCACCTTGCCGTTGACAAAGTTCTGCTTGGGGCATTGCGCATCGCAATAACCCGTCCCGTAAGGAGCACCCGCTAGATTGCCCTTGTTGTTTTGCTCACCATCAGCGGACATTTCGGAGAAGTACTATTTTGGGTAATATCGTTAGCTTAAACTCTAAGATAATAGGTCATAATCTGTCATCCTTACAAGAGCTCCATTGGTACCGCAAGGGAGATTCGATACATCAACATCGTAAGTGAACTCTTTGTTCAACATGCGGAACTTGTAGTAAGTTCCTTCATCCTCCTTGAGAAGGTAGACACGGGGCGAAGCCACGCCGCCAGTTGGATTGAATAAGTTCAAGGTCAAGGCGTTTCCAGAAGTAGTAATGCCGTTGCTTGCATAGTCAACCCCTTCAATTTCGCAATTGGCGGCGCATCCCTCGGCTGTTGCGCAGGTTGCAGGATTGAAGACGCCGTTGTTGACACAAGGATCATATCTGTCGCAATAGAAATCAACAAGTTAGCAGGCCATTTCTGTGTTGTTCGTGTTACGATTTTTCGGCTTTTTATTGGCTGTTCGAACGGAGTCTCCGCGACAGAGACTCTGATTGGCTGAAGACCTTGTGTTGTTTGGGTTTTCGTGAGGCAGAAATCAACGCAGGTGAAGCTTCGAGATCTAGATCTCCAGCGTACGCGTACAGGTCCCGACATCGAAAGCCCAAAGAAAAAAAAGATATAGTCTACTAACCCTCCTTTAACATGAGCCCAACGGTAGTTGGAGTCCAAGACTACTCTAGTGTTCATAGTCTTGCATCCGCGGTTGGTGGCGCATGTTTGAATTGGAAGAACTGGGTGGACTTCAGGTGTGAGCGAACCTGGGATTTGGGCGAGCGCCGGAACGGCCGCCAAAAGGGTGAAAGCAACTCTTTGCATGATTACAAACTGATAGATTCCAGTGGGGAAAACAATCAATTGTCTATGGAGTTTAGGAGAAATTTCAGCACTCCGCAAAAATCAAGCGGAATACCCTAAAGGTTATATATTGCTTGCCAAGAGAGTCGATACCAACCAATAGCTCATTCCCCAGATTTTCTCTTTCCAAATTCCTGGTTTACTGCTCGAGGCTAGGTTTACTGCCGTCCGGAGTGTCTTTTTCAGAGCCGTCGACATTAGAATATCCATCTATGCCTTGTCCCGGATTGGCATGATGGCCTGTGCTTACATCCTGCAACACATACTAGAAGTCTACTAGGGCTATGTAGTAGAGGGGGTTCGTATATATTCCCTGTTCCATGAGCCTCGCCCTCCAGGTGTTTAATTTTAAGATAGCGCTCTTGGCTTTCGAAAGTCCTGATCTTTGATTCTAGAAACCAAGGGCAGCGATCTGTTTTGCTGGTGGGTATCCCACTCGCCTGGTCAGGTCCAACACTTCGATCCATGTGGATATCAAGACGCCCAGCGCAGGGATATTTATCCGTGGTCGACGGGAGAGTGACCTTTTTCAGCCGATCAATTTCTGTACCCATGCCGTTCTGAACATTTCAAAGAACGCTTTTGCTGGCGGCTGGAGTCGGACTACCCCGTCGGATGCTAGATTTTAGCCCTCATTCTACGAAGGCTATATGTCTATGGCTATCTTGGGAACGGATGAATGTATACCCGGCATATTCGGATTACCCAAGGTTTATTTATTTTTATTTCTTTGGGTCCCTCTCTGAGATCTCGAGTCATATTATTTCGAATATTTCAGATATCCCGAGATGTCGCCCGATGTCTGTCTTCCCCAACGATATTCTGTTATTTTTCTAGCTGGCAGTAGGTATCAACAATAGGGAGCCCGCAATCTTCATGGCTTCTGAAGATGATGCACATTGGCGCCTTTGCGAATAAAGCACGCTCAGAACGCGTAATGGGTCTTTCACTTCATGGACTGGATGCTCGCGGTTAAATGTTATCGAAACGGTTGAAAACATGACAAGATGAAGAGCTCGATCCCCACACGCAAGCGATGCTTCTAAAAACTCCTGCATGTGTAATAATATAGCTAGCAATATATATCCCTCGTGGCGCTGTCACCCTCGAGGCTTCAGGATAAAACCTTTCTTGGGTTTCCGAGTCAGCCAAGCGTATAATTCAACAATATATCCGATTATCCTGGAACCCATGATCCGATATACGAGAACGTTAAATTATCCAATTCATGATAGCCGCGTGGTGCTGTCATAGAATATTCTTCTCAATTAATCGGCGTGCGGCCCAAATCTCCGTCGCGGAAGTTCGCGATAGGAATCTTGCTGGAAATTAAGATTGTAGAAAAAGTATTAAGTTTCTAGAAGCAAAGTGCACTTACAACTGGGATTCAATATATTAAAATCCTATTAATCTAACTTGAGGCCTTGGAAACTTATATATATTTAAATGATGCACTCAATCAAAATACACCCCAATCAATTAAAAACTAGAAGAATAGTATTTACGAATGCATGAGTCGGGTTGCAGTCTATATAAACCATTACGTAAATAAGCCGAGGTGTACTGACGCTCGGCTAGTTAAATTTTGGATTCTCCGTCGTTCTAGCTTCGAGACCACGTGCATTCATGCTTACCAGTCACATTGAGAGTCACTAAATTCTTTGTATGTGCATCTAAAGAAGAAACAACGACCCCATTTGCATTGCCTTGCTTTAAAGGAGTCGTTTCGAACCTAAAAGTTCAGGCTATTGGGTCAACGAGATCGTAGGTTCGTCGGATTTGGAGCTGAGGCTAATACAAATTGAAATGAGATGAACAGATTTTCGAGTCTTGCATATAGCTAGACTGAACTAATTCGCAAATTTTGCTTTCACCTGAATCCGCGAATATTGACATGTATGGATGTTTTTAAAGATACCCATTTAAACTTGATTTATTACAACGACGGAGCTCCCTAGTTCGCGTTCGATAACTAGAATATTCGCTGGTAAGCTACCGTCTTAAGCCAGAAATGCACTTCAATTTGTAAATACCATTGTTATAATATCATGTAATCATTACATCTCTCACGCATCAGTTAAAGCCCTAAATACACTGGTACGGGCACGAGCCAATACGTACCCACCGCTTCTTTTGAACTAGGTGCGTGTACCTATAGGCCTAGCTAGGTATATAATTGCCAATGGACCGACACGTGATAGCATCACGCCTTTGTTTTTTGCTCTATGCGCCAATACACTTCATGTTCTCACAGTTTCGCTGAAATCCTGGTTTCGAACCCGAAGCGACTTTAGTATCGTCCATAAACGGCATATCAAGCCGTTGTAGCTGGTGCAATGTCTGGATCGTTTCGCGTTGCAGCCTCCTTCACGCCTGAAACTCGCCTAGTTTTGTATGGAAACTTCTCCAGATACCTCTCCGTGGTACGGCTTGCCTTGATTGAGCTCCCCAGATCCGGCGAAGGCCCTGGTTTTATAAATCGAATTTAAATTTTGGTAAAGTTTAGATTTTTATAAATGTAGTTTCGTAGCCTATCACGCCCATCTAATCTTAGTATAAGAGCTTCCGCTTGTGAATATATATTCTCTCATATGAAACTCGCCGGTCCTCCGATCTACAAAAATAACCGGCGGAGAGTCGACTAGTCATTAATCGACACATCATGGAACGTTCAGCTAGCAGCTGCATATCGGTAAACAGAGCGGTCGTTTAACAGTAGTTTTACTTCAACTCATAGACATTCGGGGATTTATATATTGCTTCTATCCTCTGCCACCTCGAATATTTCTCTTTGCACACTTGAGCACCTATATCCATTAGCGAGTTGATCTCCATAATTATTGAACGACTGGTTCGGCTTCGCAGATTCACTTCTTGTATTACTCTTTTTGAATCACACTTGTCTCTTTTTCTCAGCAATTGATTTGCTCTTGATACATATTCTCTTTTCTTTCCAACTTTAAAAGCTGAAGTTCAAAAGGACAATTCATCATGCGTTTCTCAACCGTCGCTACAGCCGCAATTGCAGCTATTTCCGTGGTTAACGGCAACACGCTTAGCACGTGGACTCGAGATGTGAACGGTGTTGATGGAACGACTCGTCTGGTCACAAGGGCAGGCTTGTTAGACAGCTTGAACTTAGGAAACATTCCTGGTTTGGAGGCTCTCCAACCAATTCTGGGTCTCATCGGTCAGATTGGTGGCTTGCTCGGTGTGGGAGGAGGTAATAATAATAATAATAACAACGGGGCGACAACTCCAGTTACCAATCCTTCGCCTTCCCCGATTGTCACAACCCCAATCACCAATACGCCCAACCAAAGCAACAATGGAGCAGACTTGAACAACAATCCCTCGAGTCCGAACAACAACGGTTCAACAACTCCAGACAATAATGGTTCGCCTTCTCCGAACAATAATAATAATGGCATACCTCAGGTTAACAATGGTTCAGAGCCTGTCGGTAATACTCCAACGGTGCCAACGGTGACTCAGCCCGCTGGTTCCGATGGAAGTGGTGTTGGGGCTCCACAGTTCGCCCGCTCTTTGGTTGAGTCTGATATCCAGCAACTAAGGAGACGACACTATGCTCGTGGTCTTTTCAATCGCATTGAAGTTTCTTAGGGGCACAAGGGTGGCTGTGTGTGTGCGATATAATGGAATATAGCGTTGCCTGTGAGTCTCAGAATGAGACTAATATTTTTTATATAGCAGATAACATGTAACGGCACATGTTGCAAAACGTTGTTGTCGAATCAATCAATCAATTAATTATCTGAACATTCGAATCGAAAATTCCAGAGCCGTAATTTGCTTGTAGATCAACCGGAAGTTTATATCTTCTAAGAAGGAGTCACAGAAGCTTCTGTGAACGAGACTAGCCTCTGTGGTCGGACCAATCAAAGAACTAAACTTACAGTTCTGATGGAACAATTAGCTCTCTCCCAACGATTGATGTGCAAGCGTTCCGTAAGATCAAATTCGCAAGTTGTCAGAGGAGTGACTCGTGGTAGAGGCACAGTGATAACAATGTTGGATGAAAATCCCATTGAAGACCCCTAGTGGCGAAGCTCTTCTTGGGCACATCTCAAACGCCTTTGCCACATATTGCCCTGATTTTACTTTTGCAGAGAACAACGAGGTCCCCAGCTCGAGCTTCTATAAATCTTGCTATCAAGTATCGAATTGGAAAATAAAAACAACGGCCAGCTTACTGACGGTAGACACCCACGGACCTACGATATAGTGATTACACTATAGTTTTATTCAAGAATGTTAGCACATCGCTGTAAACTTGAGGATATATGTCTTATCACTCTCCTATTTGTGGCGTTTGCTCTAAACACTGTAGCATACCCTCTTTTATCGAATCCCGACGAAGCCGATCTTTCCGCTAGACATCTCGAATTCGAAAGCAGTTATCTCCAACAGAGACACGAGTCTCCTCAGGAAATCAAGGCAGATGAGGCTAAAGAGGTGGAGCGACTAGAGAAATTAGTCCACTTGAAAACAGAAATTACCTCGGCGCCGCGAATTACTACAGAGGATCGAAGGATGCCTGAACAGAGGACCGGCCTATGAAGCTTCCACCCTAGAAATAAAATTTGACGGCAATTAAGAGCTTCTCTGTTATTACGATGGGAGATGTATGAATAGATTTATTACGCATATACAAAAGGCCGTATGTGTCGTCCTCTATGGGAGAGTTGTAAAAATAAGAAAACCCACTGTTGAAGTGCTGCGTTGGAATGCCCAGCGCCGAATCCCAGATCTTTGTGTCAGTTATAATTTAAGACAGCTCATGCTCAGCTTGATCTCAAATATCTATATATACGTTCTCCGGCTCAACTTAAGCTCGCAATAAAGCCAGACCCACACCTAGCTACGTCTGAGCTCATCTGTCAGCCTATTATGTGAAATTAAATCAATCTTACTCTTTGGTGGGGTAAAATTCGGTCTTTCCTTTCGTGTTTACATTCTCCTCGTTGTGATTGGCTTCGTAGGTATTTTGAAGGAACTATGTCTTAGCATTGATAAGAGGCTGGTATCAGGGAAATTTTAAGACCGGGTATAGCCTCTCGCCCGAAACTAAAGTTCGAATGTAAAGCCCTGTAGAAATAAGGTTGGCGAAGGAGTAACTCTGCTCAATTCGGCACCTTGATAACCAAGCGACAGGAGCGAATAGATCAAAAATTTCCGCTGAATAATAGTATTCATCAAAACTGAGGCAGAATGACAGTCCAAGGACTCCGGGTGCTTAGAAATGGGTCCTGACGTCATAGTTTGTTAGATATCTTGGAGTAGCCTGCCAGTCCAATATTAGTTTCCACTAGAATGGCTTGTACAATTGTACATTTCTTCTTATTACTGTATAATCTGAACAATAAGTGAAAATTCGAGAATCTTGGTGCTTATTCTCGAAATTTTGGATGGAGAAGTGTTAGGCCTACCAAATGTAACGTGATTTGAAATATTAAAGAAAGGAAAAGATGACACGAGGAACGCCACGTTGCTTCTCTTCGCTTTGGAATATAATACGATGTCTGAATTCGAACCTAAACATTAATGTTCCGAAAAACGGCTTTGATTAGTGTACAGAAAAATACTTTTGGGTTTGGAGTTTTGTTGGTCGGCACAACCGGAGGGTGATGCTTGGCATGTCCCATTTGAGTATTTTGATCTGCCGTCTGTCGTCGCGTTGTGAGCTGGTCCCTGCGTTTCCCACTTGCTCCTATCTGGGGGTCGGGTTCTGACGTGCAAACACAGGGCACGTCCATAGCTGGTAGCTAGTCGTATCTGAATTCGAACAATACACGGCAGCGCCGGATAAGCCTGCTTACAAGCCCAATAATTCTTTTTGGAGTTAATAGGTAAACTCGTCTTAACAAGAGGCTTATAGGTGGATACTAGGCAAAGGCGAACATTTTATTATCTTCAGTAATGTTCACGATCTCGTCGACTCGATTATGGTCTCAGGGCCCGGGCCGGCGTAAGCTGATATCTTGACCGATTTCCTCGGAGATCATACGTATGCATATTATTAGTTCTCTCAGTCCCCACTATGTTCCTCTTGAGAGCTCCTTTCCTGCTTGTGCATTGCATTGTTCTTACACAAATTGCTAAACCCGAAGAGACCAAGAGATGTCGAAAAATAAAATGTTGGTTTGAATTGATGAAGATATTAATACCAGTATGCATCGATGGCGGGGAGCACCGGGGCTGCACTATCAAGCGAGATCGATTGATGACGCTAGGATTTTCGGTTTGGGATCTCTCTATCCATGCAAGCGAGGAAACTGAAGCCGGATATGCTATCAAGCTGGATAAGGCTGAATTTTCTGACTCCTAGCGGACCTGCCTCTCTAGTATCTTGTATATTCTGAAATCATCAAAGTTTCTCCGAAAGTGGGTCTTGCTTATGTAAAGGCCTAACGCCATGCTAATACCGTGGTGGTGTTGTGCAATAACAATGCAGAATTCGTACTATGGAAATCTCCGTGGGAGATAAGGGTATTGGTTTCAGGAGCCAGATGCAAATTCGGGGACAGATTTACGCGATTATGGCCCCTGAAGAGGGCATTGGGCACAAGTAATCAAGAGTGAATTCTAATCCTGTATACGGTGGTGACTCAAGAGAATTCGAGTCGGCCCTTCTATTCATCCTTGTCCAACCCTGTTCGTGTGCTTATTACTCAGCGAATCCTTCTTGGGGAGCTTTGTAAGCTACCCAAACCAAGCAATTTTCCAACCACACCAACGCATACGTGTAAACGAACGGTCTTTTTCTCTAGGTTTTTTACTTTTTTCAGTTGACCGTTCCTCTTACGGATGTGGACGGTTAGACCGTTTCGGCTCGCCCACAGAATGCCACAGACCAGACTTTCCCTCCGGTAGTTACAAACCATCATTCTCTAAGCAATTGATAGTATAATAATCATCTCCACCTGAAGACACAAATTATCTATAAAGATGAACTCATCGACATCAGTCCATCAATTCTTTCTATCCTCAGAACATTATCAACAGGTATTCGAAGCTTCAGCAATAAGCATAATCATCTAATTCTTTAACGCACTTCATCTTAACAATAATTCAAATTTAATAATTTTATATATATTGGAACGCATCCCCGTAACTTTAACAATTGGCTTCAAATAATATCATAGAATCTTTTACACCAATCTGAACAAATCTTTCACGACAATTATACATAGTTAGAAAAGTTTCCATCTCATATTTGTGGGGATTTAAAAAAAGTATAAGATTAAAAGAAATAAGTGCCTGAGGGCATTAAGATAGACAAAAATGTCTGCACCAGTTACCCGACAAATTTCCATAAACCCGGTTCCAGAACAGAACTCGACTTCTAGTCATCTACAAGTCTCAAGGGACGAAAAAGATTCACGCTCAGAGAAAGACGCCTCTGGAGCGACTACACCTTACAGCGGGAGTGAATCTGGAAGGGATCTTGAAAAGATTGCCGAATCAGAGCACGAACCCGAACAGGTTCGATCGATCCACGGTATCAAGTGGTTCATCGTCATTGCCGCTATCTACTCTACAGCCTTTCTTTGTAAGTATTCGAATTCTTTATATCAACAGAAGCAAGTAAACTAATTGTAAATGATAGATGGCCTCGATAATACAGTAGTTGCTGATATTCAACCCCAAGTCATCGATACATTCGGCGACCTCACCAAATTGGGATGGTTGGGATCCGGTTTCCCACTCGGTTCCATCGCAACTCTACTCGTTCTTTCAAAGATCTACGGAGTCTTCAACACGAAATGGCTTTATATCGCTAGTATCGCTCTCTTCTTGGGAGGAAGCGCTCTTTGTGGCGGTGCTCCAACCATTGACGCTCTCATTGTTGGTCGCGTAATTGCTGGTGCTGGTGGCCAAGGCATGTATCTTGGTCTTCTCAACTTTATCGCTATTCTTACTACCATTCAAGAGCGTCCAATTTACAACGGTCTCGTTGGATTGGTCTGGGGTCTTGGTACCGTTCTTGGTCCAGTCGTTGGAGGCGGCTTTGCCAGTTCTGGGGCTACTTGGCGATGGGCTTTCTACATCAACTTGCTCCTAATCGGAGCTTTCACTCCAGTTTACTTTTGGCTCCTGCCATCGGTGCAACCCGAAAGCAGTCTGACAACCAAGCAGAAGTTGGGCAGACTTGACTACCTCGGCGCTCTTCTCAGTGCTGGTATGTGGAGTACCTTCGTCATGGCCTTCACCTTTGGTGGTGCCCAGTGGGCTTGGGGCGACGGTCGAACCATCGCAATGTTTGTTGTATTCGGTGTCATTTTGATCTCTTTCGTCCTTCAGCAATACTTCACTCTCTTCACGACTTCTGAAGATCGTGTCTTCCCTGGTCAATTCCTTCGCCGACGATCATTCGTTCTTCTCTACATCCTCACCTCTACTCCAGCCGCCGGTGTTTTCGTGCCGGCTTACTTCATCCCACTCTACTTCCAGTTCTCCAAGGGAGATAGCGCCATCGATGCTGCGGTCAGATTACTGCCATTTGTCTTCCTCTTGGTCGCCTTTGTCATGTTGAACGGTTTCGTCATGCCTGTATTCGGCTACTACATGCCTTGGTACGTCTGGTCTGGTGTCTTCATGCTCATCGGTGGTAGTCTCATGCACACCATCACCCCTACCACTTCTACTTCTGCAGTATATGGATATTCAATCCTGGTAGCGGTTGGTGCTGGTGCAGCCTCTCAAGTTGCATACTCTGTTGCCCCAGCCAAAGCTCGGCCACATGATGTTCCCGCCGCTATCGGCTTCATGAACCACGCTCAGATCGGAACCATTGTCATCTCCTTGACTATCTCCGGAACAATCTTCCAGAACGTCGCCTTCACCTACTTGAAGGATGCGTTGAAGCAATACGGTTCCTTCACCGATGATGCGATCCATGGTGCCATCTCTGGTACTCGCAGCGAGTTGTTCCTTCAGTTGACTGATGAGGCAAGAGCTAGCGCTATCGACGCGATCGTCAGAGCTATGGGACAGGTTTACATCCTTGTCATCGTCGCTGGAGCTGTCACACTGGTTACTTCAGTTTTCTTGAAGCGGGAGAAGTTGTTCATGACTGCTGCCGCCGCTGCGTAAACATAAAAGGATACCTATTTGGACACACAAAATCGGAATATATGTTGGAGTCGGATAATATATATAATATTAATTTTCCTTTGTACAATTGCATTAGACATGGGTTCATGTTGGTCTCGAAACCAAACCCTCCCAAAAACACAGTTCATGTTATGTTTTATGAGTTCGCTCCTTTGTTTTTTTATTAGATTAGAGTTAATAGTTGCATGTATAAAGGCGCATTTTGTATGGTTTAGATTGTAATTACATACTGCTGAGTTGTATATTGAAAGTTAACTATCTCTAAATCTCCTCGCTTGTGAATTAATCAATAACAATTTGATTCTCATACGTCGTTAGGTGTGCCTGCTTGCTTTCAAAACATAGAATTGCTTGAGCATAAGAAGAAAGTTTTCGTAAATAATACGCCTGTGAGTAAGGAATATTCATATCAGGATGCAATGCCATGGGGTATTTTTGGGAGTAAAACGAAGGAATCAGATAGTGCAAAAGAAAGAAAGAAAGAAAGAAAAAAGACTAAAAGAATCCTCTAGGAAAATATATGTAAGTCAGAGAAACTGCCTCCAAAGCCCAAACAAAGAAAATATGTGTATCTAAATAATAATGACGAAATTTGTAATCGAGTGTTGATCAAGCCCACAGAAACGCGAGTGGTGCGGTGTTGTTTGGAAGCAAGCTCGATATCGGAGGTAAAACTACACCTGAATCGAGCTTTGGCTTTTTGGTCGCTGGATCGGTTACGTTCTGGGTGTCTGGCCGAAGAGGCTGCTCTTTGGTATCTTGCTTTCTCTTTCGAGAACGCTTTTTGGGCGGGGCGGTTTTCTTCAACCTTTCCATTTCTGCCTTCTTTGCTCTTCTCTCCTCTGTTTCCCGCGCATTCAACAGCCGATCCTTAGCTCGTCCTAACACCATGAATTCCCCTGATCCCGCTCCGCTGAGGAAAACATCCAGGTCAACATTATAGTCCCATTTGAGAACAGTCGTCCTTTGCTTCTTCGCTGTTGGTGCTGGGCCAGTCCAAGTACAGTTCCAGCGATTGGTCAAAGAGTTTGCTCTGGCCGCGATTGCGTATTCGGAGAGTAGCTTTTTATCCTCACGGGCCATGATAGCTTTAGTAGAGCGGGCGACAAGGCTGTTGATGTAGAGCCGATATCGTGTAGCCGCCTTTGCTGAATACTCGGTGACACGGACAACTTTTTCGCCAAGTTCGACGGTATAGGCTGGTGAGGTGTTCAATGATATGTCCATGGTATGTGGCTTGTCACGAGCTTTATTGGAGATCAACGAAATCTTCGTTGAAACCTGACACTGTTCCATCTCGTCGAGTATCAAGCGATTACGCATCTCGTTCGCAGAAGTGATCAGTGTTCTGAATTCTTGGTATTTTATTGGCGGCGGGGGGCGGGTTTTGGTCATGACACAAGGATACTCGAACGCGACGCACTTCATGCATTTGCCAATCTTTTTGGTGAAGAAGAGAGGACAGACTGCTGAGGCGTCAAGGTATTCGAGCGACGGGATGCCTGCCAGTGTCACACAAGGGCAATTATCATTAGAGGCGCTACCGGAGGCCAGGAAGGACGGCTCAGCCTTTGGGAGCCATCGAATTGTAACTTTGGACAGAGTTGAGAATTCTGTGTTATAACGGCTGAACAATGTAGCGAGCGTCGACAGAGTTGGAGGCTGGATAAATTTGTCGCCGTGCGAGCGACGGTTAATAGTCAATTCTTCAAGGAGAAGCATCTCCATCTTGGTGCACATTTGCAAGCAGTCACCATCAACCTCTAGTCGTTTGATATCTTCGGGGATAATCCACGAATGCATCAACTGATCGGCTTCGATAGAGTCGGAAGCTAGCGGCGGACGTCGACGTGTGACACTGAGACTTGAAGGCAAGGCGTGGATTCTGATGTTTGGGAGGACTTTTTGATCCAAATTCAGGCCATGGGCTGAAGCTCCATTCATAAAATTTTTGACGAGGTTGGACGGGATCACGACCGTTTGAACGCGAGGAAGGAAAAAGACGAAACCGGACTCCAGACTGTCCTCACCATTCAGACTCCGGCGTTCACATGGCATCGCCGAAAGACTTACTGTCTGTATATACTCAGCAAGCTGGGTAACCTCTGGTGTCGCAGTCCCGTCGAATAAAGATCTAACAATAGGGACCGAAACGAGGTGCTTTCCTGCCGACAACATGCAATTCTGGCAATGTGCTGACTTTGTTAGAAAAGTGCATTCTGAGATCGTGACGCTTCTGAGGAGCTTAGGGAGCAAGAGATATCGCCAACGCTGGCACACTCTGATAAGTGGATTAGCTCCGGTGAGTTTTTCGTGGAACGAGACAGATTCGTCGTCGGGATGGCCAAACCACGAAAGAGTGTATTCCATAATCATTGAGAGGATTTCAGTCGGAAGTCTAGATATTGCGGATGTCTGCACCACAGGCTGCCAAGGGATCGCTTGCACTAGGTTCGATGCATCTTCAACGTTCATCATCAAGTCTATGTACCCTGCAATTTCAGGAGAAAAGAAATCCCAAAAGCTAAGTCGATCCGGAATACGTTGAGGGTTAATCATTTGTATATCGTCATCGAAATATTGGGGATCCATTGAATGTATGTTCTCGACGTCGATAACCTCAACGTCGATGTATTTCCCCTCGCCTTCGCTACCAGAGGATATTGCTTCATCGCTGGTTAAATCAATAACTTCTTTTATCGGCGAAGGGATGAAGGAGTTGTTAGTGATAACAGAAGTGGCACTTTGAGGTGGCGTGTCGAATATCGAAGGTTCCCGACTAGAAAAATGTGAGGATAGTGAGATAGGAGAGGCTAACGGGCCAAACGCTGTCATATCATCCTCTTCTTCGCTCTCTGAGTCTAACACTATCGGGGATTCTGCCGAGCCAAAGCCGTTTAAATGAGCCGGGAACCCAACTTCGCATTTTGAACTTGTGTCGTGACCATGATCCTGCCTGAACATAAATTGCCTGTCCAGCAATGACGAAGCTGGAATCTCGGAGTTTGTGTTGTCGTCGTACAACGGTACAACATTAATGCTGCCAGCCGTATCAAGCTCTCCAAGCTCAACTATTGCTTCGGCTGCTGAGATTAGAGATGCGATATTCATCTCGGCCGGGCTTTCTTATCTTTCTATCAAACCAAAATGAAAAAGAATACAAGAAGAGGAGGGTAATAGAAGAAATATTATTTCCAGATCTGGAGAATTCGAGAAGTAGGGAGGATTTAATCATTAGCTCTCAAGTAAAAGCATGGGCGTCCATTAAATGTTGGATGTAGAGATTTTGCGAAACGGATCGCTCGGGCTATAGCTATTAATCTGCAAAGCCTTTTTGACGCCAAAGATTATGTCCAGGGCAAAAGTAAAAGGTAAGCCCCGCCAGAAAAGGATCCGGCTGGAGCCCCTAGATATATGCGTTTGCGGTCGAATTTGGATAGCCTTCCTGGCGTGGATATATACTGCCTAGAGCCTCAATCCAATCTCCGAATTTGCCCCATAAGCGATATCGATGTTACCCTGACAAACACCACGCAAGTATTCGTGCTCAAGATGCTAAGAAGGAAAAACCCTCAGAGCGAGGAAAGTGCAACCGGCACAAATCCTTCGAGGGCCAACGGCCGCGGCCGACACTTAAAGGCCTGGCCTGGGTGCTTGCTAGTTAGAGTTGCTTTCGGTATTTTGGGAACTCTAAGCTTCCATTTTAGCTGGCTAAAGCAAGTTTCTGAGTTTAATACCCTGTACAGTCGAACGCGGTAGATTGACTCTTGATCCTCGAGCTCGTTTTCCAACCTGGTAGAGATGTAACTTGGAGTCCGCTAACGAGATGTTTTGTTTTTCGTTTTTTCCTTTCCCCTCTAGCTTCTTGTGATCAAGTGGTATTAATTATTTCCTCCTAATAAAGGTTGAGAGACACGAGGCTGGCACGTCGAGTAAGGTTCAAACAAAGTATCTCACTAGCACTGAGTTATTCTGCGCTAGCTGAATTGGCGGTTCAAAAACACAATTGCAACGGCTAGATCTAATCGGACAGGCTATAGCTATCGGTCGCAGCCAATACTGCAGTGGTTCGGTGTAAATGTGTGGTCTCCCTTGTTTGGTTGCCCTCATCCGCCAGCCGAGGGTAGTGCGTTATCGATATTGCCGAAAAGAAACTTCGCAAATAGGAACGTTTGGTAGGCCAGGTTCAGCTGGAGAGCGTTCGATCATAACAAAAAGGTCAGAGAGGGGGAGGACTTTGGTCATGGTGGGCGACTCAGACCTTCATATATAGCAATAGCTAGAGTCGCATCAGTACTCGGAGATGAAGGGAATACGAGTGGACTAGGTCTTGATTAGCCTCCTCGCATTCAGGTGCCCAACTTCACTAATAGTGTAAAATAAGAGCTTGCCTCAGAAGGCGAATGGATTCGCATACTTTTTCTGTGCTACGTGGAGGCGGTTGAGCTCAAATTCGTGGGTCAGCTCAGCTTGCATTTGCAATAAATAATATTTGGTCTGCGTTGTGCCACACGGAATGTCTGCGAAAGTATGCAAATTTGGAGCAAAGATTGCTCGCAGAAGCAATATCAAAAGCAAATTTACGAGTTTTTTTTTTTTTTTTTTTTTAAGGTTCCCCGATAATATCAACAAATTGAAACCGACTATCGGTTGGGTGTATGTACAATTACTTGGCTGGGACCTTGTGTGAGCTCGCAAGAGAGCCTAGTCATGTCATAAGCAGCTGGCGTTAATCAGTCGATACAAAAGATACATTCTGCCTGTGCATGATCTCTCAAGCTTTAAATTGTCTTAGCAGCCAGCCCAAATGAAAAAAAGTACCATTAGTTGCTTCTTTTTCCGACACAAGGCTTCGGGAACTGTACTTCGTAGCGAAGGAGTGCTTCGCACATGCAAGTATATTACCGTGCAGGTAATGGGGGCTAAACGACATGCTGTTTGAAGCTTCGAGCATGCGAGAGTCCATGTATTTGCAATCTAGGACATGCAGATATTATCATATCACCGCATTTTTGTTTCTGGCTTTCGCTCCCGTGGATGGTGGGGCAATGATATTATAATTTGAGACAATGTACAGCTAGGATTCTTCGTAACTGAGTACTTATTCATTCATCTGGTTGGTGTCTTTTATTTTGTACCCTACGTTCTCGAGGGTATACACTATGTACCACTTGGTCTCAATGATTGCGATTGAACCAAAAGTTAAAGTCCAGCTAGAGATCGACCAGGGTGGAATAGATGGATTGATTAGTGAGTGATCAAGATGGCTCGCTGGTACCCTAGGAATACCGAAAGGTCATCACTTATCATTTCACTTGCATCCCAAGAATGTAGTCCGGGATGGGAATATATATTCTTGTTAGAGATGCAAAAGCCTGTCGATGTTCTGGGGAAGCTGCAGTGCAAGTAATTGATTCAGAAAAATCATGTTGCATGCACAGCGGGGTCCCCCGCGAAAAGGGACAAGGGTCCTCACGCGGCCGAGAGAAAAGTAGAAGGGAAAAAAAAAAAAAATAGAAAAAGAAAAAGAAAAAGAAACCGAAGGAGAGAATGTTGTGTGCGTGGGCAAACCTGACCAAAAGTCCCTGGTCGCCTTTTATTAGTTTTTGGAGGCCCTGAACAAACGAGACCAGTCGCCATTGAATTAATGCAGGCGAATGGAGAATGTGACCGCTCCAACTGCGTCTGAACTAAAAATCGTCGAACTGTGCACCAACTCAGCTCCACAAGGTCCCAGGGAAAATATTAGATGGAGGGAAGCTAAGCGAAGCTGCATCAGTGAATTTGGCGCCAATTGATGAGAATTTTGGCAGCAAGCAAAGTCACCGAACAGCCCAGACTAACGGAACAGCAGGTGGTCGCTGGGTTACATCGGGTACTGGAAACCTATCAACCAACACAGGCGTCACCCGTAATTAGAAGAGCCTCAGATGCGGTCGTTCCAGATCGAGCCTCTAATTTTCTCTTTCAACTCATATTAATACCATACAGCCTATTGCGAGCTGAACGGAAAATGATGCCGAGCCATCGCGGATAGGGCGGGAAATTGGGTCTCGCCCGATCGAAGTTTCGCTCATGAGTCGTAAATTTGGTGAGTGCATATGATGCTTTGTCAGATCGAGAGCTTGGAATTAATTATCCAAATTTGCAAATCTCTATTTAAAATTTTTTCCCCCTTCCTGTAGGTGGATGACAAGCTCGCAAGATGGCCTTCTTGCCTTCCAGGGTTTTGAACTTTGCGATTTTTCTCGGTCGGATGAGTAGGAGACGCTCCAGCAACTCCTTGCTCCGAGACTCCTCCTTGCTCCGAGACTCCTCCTTGCTTACACTTACACTGGACATGTCGTCCCTGACCCTAACCAACGGTCAGCGGGTGACATTTAAACATGGAGCGGATTGCCAGCAACCACCACGGCCGGCTTCCGGCATATCTGAGACTTTAAAGTGGATCTTTGACTTGGCTTGGGATCTCGAATGAATCAAGTGAACAATCTGTGCAAGCAAACCGCATTAATATTGATTGAGGTGAGTACTCGAGTGGAAGGATTGATGAGACCTTCCTCAATCTTCGAACCGTACTCGAGAACCATCCGAGGCGGTATCTGGATTTGGATTGAGAAAGCGAGCTTCGCATCGATTCTGCGATTGCCGGGACTTTCTGCGATGGGTTTGGTTCCAGCAAGGGTTGGTCAAATTCAAATACAACCGTCACTAGTAACTTCATGACTAAACTTCAGCAAAAACCGCGCGCATGACCCAAGGCCAAATAATCTAGAAATCCACCAAAGTCGGCTTCACCAATCCGAGCCTCTGCTTGGTCGCACAAGTTTCACCTCCCTGTCCAAGTTCACTCGAAAGCAAAATTCAAATGCATCCTGCCGTTAGCTTATTCTGGCAATAATGTACGTTCTGTTCTGGGTACGCTGATGGGAAAAAGGAAAGAAAGAAAACTAAAGTATCTTGAAATCGGCCTTATCGCGGTACGCCAGAAAGAATAATACGAGCTTCTCATGCCAGTTTGCTTCAATTCGATTTTTGGAGTCCTGAAAACCGCCGTGATTTGCTGCGAGCCTGTGCCGTAGGACGGCATGTGTTCTGCTTGTCTCACCACCGAACTCCTCCCAATGCGACCTCAGAAGTTGGATTTTAGTTACAATCTGCTGTCAGCTGGGGTTCATCACCTATTCTCGGAGTTTGGGAGATATCGAGACTGGAACTTGCGTATCCTTCGATATTGTATAATACGACGACCAGCGAACGAATTGAATACCCATGCCAAAGACTAGTCGACTCTTGCCCAGAATTCACACTCGAGCACACCTAATCTAAGAGGAACTAAAGCTTGCAAAGTACGCAAACTGGGGGAGAATCTGGCCGACACGATCTAAATCAGCAACACTACAGGCAATGCAACAGCAAACAAACACTTCTGTTCCAAAAAGGATTTTACTGAGTCTCTACTTTCGATATTCCCGGAGCTGCAGAGTCGAGTCCCTTCTTGGCCTGGGCCTTCTACCATGGCTCAGCTGATATCTAAGGTGTTGCGAACCGGCAATCGTTTGCAGATCTGATGTTTGATTTTCGACACCACAACTCGCCTTGCTGTCGGACAACATGATCGTGATCATGATATATAGCTATCGAATGTTAATATGTTCGCCACGATTGATTAAGGAAGGGCGGCCATTTGAAGTACTACAGGGAGAATATAATATCTGTATCAAGGGGGAAACTTCAGCGACACCTTGGATCGATCGACAAGGTCCTACTCTGATAGATTTGATTGGGATCCACGCGCACGGATACACAGAAATGTCGATAATTACTATATGTCGCACGTACGTTTAAATTTCGTATGTCAAAATGACATCAATACTGAGCTGAGGCGTACGATGGACGATCTTGATATACTTCGAATCTGAGTTCCATCAAAGCCTTTAGTATCTATTTGAAATAACGATTTAAACTCGCTGTTTTATTGATAAACACGTTAATACAAATATTTATACAAAAGAAAAGCAGCCGTCTGTAAAAATCCCGTTTTGCGATATAATTGAAATAGTCCCATGCACGAACAAACAACAAGCTAGCAACCCCACGTTAGCTACGAATTACGCAACAAAAGATTGTGAATCAAATTGGCCTCAATCCTCACCATTCTCAATCAATCATGACGCGACCAAAAACTCGTTCCGAGGCTCTTGAAAGGCTTCGAGGCACCCTCCAAAATGGAAAGATCATAGTAGGTGCAGGTGCAGGTAAGCCGTGAATATCCATCCCCTTTCTCCTAGTGCATCTTCTTCGTGTCTAGACTACTGCACATGCGGCTCTTCATAGTCCAGGAAAAACAACACTTATATTGGATCTCTCAGCGAAGAGTCCTTGAATGAATATTCTTTGAATGCAAAGGTTCTCATTCCAAATCAATATTAATATATTCTACAACGGAACCATAGGTATTGGATTGTCTGCAAAGTTTATTGAGAAAGGAGGCGCCGACCTTATCATCTTATACAATTCTGGGCGGTACCGAATGCACGGATTGGGATCGTTGGCTGGGTTGATGCCCTATGGCGATGCTAATGCGATCGTGTGCGAAATGGTAAGTAACTCGAATGGCAGCAAAACATCTTAGTCTCAATTCCGAGAAGCTCTTTATTATCTAATATACCTATCCTAATATAATGACGGTCCTCTAATAGGCCCAAACTGTCCTTCCACAAGTCAACTCAGCACCCGTCCTCGCTGGCGTTTGCGGCACCGACCCATTTCGGGATATGTCCGTCTTTATCCCCAAACTGCGAGAACTGGGGTTTATCGGTGTCCAAAATTTTCCAACCGTCGGATTGATAGATGGCGTCTTCCGCCAAAACTTGGAGGAGACGGGAATGTCGTACGCGAAAGAGGTGGAAATGATCAAAACAGCACATGACTTGGACCTTCTGACGGCGCCTTACGTCTTTTCAGTGGAGGATGGGGTTAAGATGACGGAAGCTGGAGCGGATATCATTGTTGTACATCTAGGATTGACGACGAAAGGAAGCATCGGTGCGAAAACAGCGGTGAGCTTGGACGGCGCCGTGAAGTTGGTGCAAGAGGTTCGAGACGCTTGCGTTAAAATCCGTGGGGATGTGATTGTCCTTGTACATGGCGGGCCGGTCAGTGATGCGGACGACGTCAAGTATGTTATGGAGAAGACTAAAGGAATATCCGGGTTCTTTGGTGCTTCGAGCTTGGAGCGAGTCCCGGTTGAGGTGGCTCTGGAACAGGCCGCGAAAGGGTTTAAAGAAATTGCATTGAACTAAAATCTTTTCATTTGATTCACATCATGGGTCGTGTTACGGGTCTCTGAGCACATATGCATATGTCGAGGCATTTATCAATGACTCTATTTGATATATACACAAAACGCTCAAATTGCAAAGGCTCCAAAAATTGAACTGATAAGGAAATAAAACAAAAGAAAGCTTAGGAATAACACAAAATACTAATAAATATAACAAGTGGCCGTAAAATTAGAAAAACAATCGATCGTGACATCCGCTGTATTCAAAGTACCACAAGTTGATGGTAACGTAAAATGAAATTAGTCGGCATAAACTTGCCATATGTGCACCTTCTTATCCTCAAAGCTTGTAGTCAGGAGTCTCCAGCCTCTTCTCTTGCGTTGCTTACCATCCTCCTTAAATATCGGATCGTAGTCCACAAATGCGACAGCAGAACCGGCGAAGCATCTTCCTTCGTGTTCCTTGAATTCAGCCACATTATACCACTCGAATTGGCGTTCGCGATTGAACCAATCCTTCTCAATCCCCTTTTCATTATCAAGGTCTTCCTCATCTTTATCTTTTGTTTCCTCAGGGTCTCGGATGAAGACATCCATAAACTCCTCCCTCTGCACGAAAACACGAGCTCCAGCCTCTAGACAAGATACAAGAACTCCATTCTCATCTGGATCAGTGCGGATATTGGGATACGCTGCGGGCGTAAAGACACCCACGTCAACCTCCTCAAGTTGAGACTTTCGGGGTAAAGGTGGCAGTAAAGCCATGTCCCAAATTCCACCATCAAGATCCTTCTCGGTTTGATCAAAGATGTTTGCTTCTTGAGCTAATGGGGGTGGAATGATTTGTTTTTCTGTTAGATCAGTGATCCTAAGGAAGCCGTCATCACAACCAGCGAGAAGAAGCGGTCGTCTACGCGGGATTGTGTTCTTCGGTGAGCGCTCAGTAGGCCAAGCGATCAGTTTGGTGACTGCATCGCCGTCTTCAAATGTGGAGTCGTCCACCCATTGTGCTTGGGGCTGCTTTTTACCTGACCGACCGATCTTCCAGCATGACACAGTTGCCTTATTGTCGCCGATGAAGATCTCTTTGCCGTCGTTGGAGAAGCATATGGTCAAGATTGGGTCACCTTGGTGAGGTCGGAAGCTCCTGAATACTTCGACCTGATCGTCTTCCTCCAATTCTTCAGGGATAGAGAATAATACCACGGATCCATCGCTGAGCCCCGCTGCGACAATGTCATTTTCTGCTGGCGAGGATGCAATGCATGTGATAATGCTATTATTAGCTATCCTGTGCGACGACAATAAGTCAATGCGTGATGAACGGCCGCCGATGGTTACTTGAAGAAAAAATAATGCGCCATCCGTTGTAGTTGCCATGATAAGATCCGGGTCGCTGGTTGACCAGCAGAGATCGATCACGCTAGCTGGGGTCTTGACTTCGTCTACAATAAACCTGGGATAGATTATCAGCTCCAAAATCCGCTGAATGATATGATGAAGAGAATAGCTTACATATTCGGAATAATCTTCTTTCTTGGTTCATCGGGAGGAAATTCGGCATCTCCACGGACTTCGCCCTCATGGTCCATAACTCTCGCAAGATAGATACGTCCTCTTCCCTTTCCAGCTTTCGTAGGGTTAACAGGGTCTCCTTCCGTTCCTCTCGCATATGCACCAATGACACAGACGGTAGGATCATCTAAAGAGAACCTAGCGACTGATGGAGGACATTCCAAATCCTCTTCGAAAAGAGTTTGCGGTGGAAAGTATCTTGATGCTGACAAGGTTGGGAGTTTGAACTGTGGTGGTGAGAAGTTTGGGAGCAGCATATTCGGCGGCGTCATATGTAAGGGTGACATTGATGGAGGAGACATTTTCCAGGGCTTCATGCTCGGAGGAGACATGGTCAGTTTCCCCTGGTTGAATCGAGGCTCGCGGATAGGCATTTTTGCGGTTTTCTTTTCGACAGCTTCTTGTTCGAGTTCTTCGAGCTAATTTGTTTTGAAAATCGATCCCCGACTTCGATATCGAGAAGTACTAAGCTGCCGCAATCTATGGTGATATTTTGATTGAATCAAATATTTCTTTGCTAAAGCTCATATATAAAAGTGACAATATATCTTGTTAAACCCTAGAGTTTTGTATCAGGTCAGCTCTGAGTTCCAGTCATTCCAATCCAACGCACATCGGACTTACCTTGCGTTGACTGTTAGTGTAGGAACGACAGTATTTCTCACGGCCACAGCAAAAGCAGAGTATTTTGGTAGCCCAACGGACTCGGTCACAATATCAATCTCTTCAACTTCCTGAGCTTCTTCATGCTGACGTCACATTTTCTCAAAACTTTTTCTTTGGCATCAGCGGCGTGCGCGCTCTCGCGGGGACCCCAGTTCCCATTCGCCGCAAAGTAAAGTTAACTGGAGCATCATGATGAAAGAAGCTGATCATGTCATCGCTTGCCCGCCACATGGTACCAGCAGCAGCGGTTTCACGGACCCACTCTACCTGGCAGTCGAGTCCCTGAATATTATATCATAAGAAGAGTTTAGCGAATATGCCGGCGATCAGGCAAGACGTTGTCGTCCCCAGCCACTGATTCCCAGGCAAGCGCAAGTTGTAAACGTTTAAACCCAGATTTAGAAAATGTGTTGGTTGACAACCATGGAACAGTCGAAACTGCTGGCCTGCAGAAGGTGACTGCAGCACTAGGTCATCGTTATTTTTCCAGAACCTCCTTCCCCATTCTAACTCGAGTTGATAGCGGCCAAAAGAAAAGAGTTAAGTGGCGCAAGCTCTAAAGCTAATACCCGATAAGTGTAGCCGAACTGCAGCGGTTTCTGTAAGCTTTCTGAGCCAAGTTGTCCCTATGCTTCAACGCCTCGGAAATGAAAGCTCAGTTCAACCGCTTAGGATAGCGGCCAGGGCATAGCTTTGAAGGAACCTGGCTCTTGTCCGCCCCGCAATCGATGCAATCGAGCTCACGATGACGCCACAGTGGACCTGTCCAAAATCGCAAAATCCGAGCCCCCAAAAATGCTGTAGCGTTTTCCCTTCAGGTTCTCTGCATGAACTATTGCACACAGTGTGGTCTTGTGGAACATGTTCGAGCCATTAAAACTATCTTTTTTATGACCCTCTACATTTCAAAATGTAACAGCTTTCGTTTTCACTCGCTCCATCCAAAGCTTCCTGCGCACGCATCTATAACTTCTCAGAGGGAACAGGTATTGAATTGTGATGTAATTTTTAAGATTTGAATATCGTCAAAAGCATAAAACTCGTTAACGTTACAAAAGAATAATAATCCGAGAGTATGACAAAGGAAACGCTAGTTCTCAAAGCGACGATCGATGCATGATTTTAGAATTAAACACAAAAAGTGTACTCGGAAAAGCAGATAAGACCGATAAAGTTGAAGTATATTATAATAACCCGTTAATTAACCAGACTGTATGCAAAAAGCCACATCTACCAATATCCTGTCCTTTTAAGGACCGCAATTTTCAAACACCTTGAATATCGTAGGGCAATTTAGGCGCCGAAGTGGGGATTTTTATTGTCTGTAGGACAGACCCATTAGGAACTGTAATTTCACACGAAAGATTTAAGAACCCGTTTTGCTACAAAACAACGGGAATGTCAGAGGTTGGAATGGGAGGGAGAGTACTTACAGCAATGCCAGTTCGAGATCACCATGAATTCTGGCCTTCAGCGTAACTTCGACGTCGAGGTTAAGATCGAGTCTCAACCTCAAAGTATCTTTCTTTTGACCGCCACCACCACCAGTTAATCCACTAGTGACACCACTGACTGCTCCAGTTGCACCGCCAACTGTATCAGTAACTTGGCCGGTGGCTTTGGATACTTCGTTTCCGAGCTCTGAGACTGGTTCGAGTGCTTGGCTAGCACCTCCTTGCTGCCCTCTGCCGCGGTTTCGGCGCGGGCCACGTCTTCTCGATCGTGATCGCGAACGTCGGTCCTCATCACTGTAGTCGTCTTCAGAGGCTGTAGCGGTCATATTCTTTTCTGGGTCCATGTTTGGCTAATTTTTTTTTTTTAACTTGAGAAAGTCGGAAGTCGATATTATTGATGGGGTGATTTCGATACTGAATTGACTTTTGATAGGCTGGGTGGGAGGAATTGGTCTTAGATGTTTAATTCTCAGGATGAGTATGGAGTTTTAAAGATACATCCAGTATATAAGGTATCATATATTCACTGATCGAATGAACTTCCAGGGTTCAGTGTGGAGGCGTCGGCTCGTGAGATCATCATCATGATTTAATTTTCAAAAAACTTATTCTGAAGACGTCATATCGTCGTTCCTGCGTCATAAAGCAGATGTGATAATATTCTTTTCTTTTCCTTTTTGTTCCTTTTTTTCTTTGGAAGGGAAGGCTGATCACGAAGGGTCTTCCTTGCTGCATGCCGAGTTTTTTGATCCAGCTCTGATTTAATTATAACTTCCAAGGAAACCGCCAGTGGCTGGAACAGTAGGTGCAAATCTTGAGGCGTACGTCAGATAAAAGAGACAGCGAGTGACTTTGGGCGGAACTGCAGTACCTTTTGAGAAGCTTGATTTGACAAGGGTATCCCATGCATAGCAGCTTCTGCGAAGCTCTGATTGGTGGTGTGATGATCTTATGGGGTCGCTTATTCTTTCCTGTCGCAGAGCGCAGGCAAGCCACACCATTTCGTGGAATAGGCTTAGGCTAAGCTAAGATGATATCACCGAACAGCTTTTCTTTTTCGATCCGCGATGCAGAGGGCCGGTACCTTCTTCTTCCCTTCAGTTTTGAGCACCTGAAAATCACACCTCGCAAAACTTATTCACAAAAGGCCAGCGGGGCAACAAATATGGACACCATTGGCCTCCTAATCATATCCTCGATACCAACAGTGATCGGCGTCACGCAGGCGCTAAGATTCAAAGAAAAGGCCGCTGAGGAGGAAAAGAAAGGGCCCAAATGGTTCAATCTCGTTTGCGTTCCCGAAAACGACGATAACCCGGTTTATGGTGGGAAAGTCGTATTGGTGGAGAAACAGGTTTGTGGCTTGCGCTGCTTTTCCAGAACTCAAATTTCTTGTTAATAATTCTTTGCAGTTGTTAATCGATACCCGGGAAGAGACCGATGCATTCCCGTTCAAGGGGTTGTTCCACGACTACCTCGGAACTGAACTTACCGGGATGGTTTCCCATATTGGAACGGACCCACCTGCGTTGAATTGGATCTACGTTGAAGATGAGAAAGTAAAATACGGTACCGGATCAGAATCTAAGGGAGAGGGGAAAATAGTTGGTCCTTGGAGTTACAAAGGCGGTTTGCATTTACAAGATAAAGCACTCTTTTATGTTGGCGAGGAGACTGAAGACGGTGTTTGGGAGTTGATGTATGGTGAACAAGGTGAAGAGGAAGATTATGTTGTGATCGCAATGGCTACTATCGACGACGAGGGCTCTAAAGAATAGTACTATAGTCTTCACTAAATTTCTGCTTCCCAAGTAATATACCCATTTTGCAGGCGTTTGTAAATAAAGTCTACAAGCTATGAGACTAGTCATGTTTGATTTTTTTAAATTCGGAATCTTTGTACTTGATTTTATTTTGAAATTGTTAACGGCCTAATACTACATGATCCTTTATTATATGGTATTTGATACTAAGCCAGAATATCAGATACGCAGAACAGGCTCTGTAAGCCAAAAACAAAGGAAAAGGTCATAATCGTAAGAATAAGTGATTCGTAACTCATAACAGTTCAATTTTCTTGGGGAAGTTAAACACACAAATAACGCCTCGTAAACGTATTAACGGTTGAAAATATTATTAATCTATTTCTTTTTTCCACCAGTGCTGTATCCCATAGCTTCCAAGAGCTTGTCAATTCGCAATCCTTGGAGAACTTGGGTCAATGCACCTCCGAGACCAAGAGCGTTCAAGATGTTGGCTAGCAAATTCAATACACCAGCAACAAGCAACCCAACGGCGCCGAGAATCTGGAGAAGTGGCTCAGACAAGAGACTGAACAAGGGCCCGAGCTCTTTCTTAGCCTTTGGCATACCCTCGATGGCCTTGCGACCTTTGTCAATAGTACCCTGGACGCGAGTGCTTAGCTCTTGGCAGCCGTCAATAACAAGCTTCTCATCTGCTGAAGCTTGAGCGTCTTCAACGTGGCGTTTGGCAAGTCGCTCGAACTTGTTGTCGGGATCAAGCGCCTTGATCTGGTCCAAAGTAGACTGCATGACCGAATGGGCATTCTCAAGGAGAGGCTTCATCTTGCTGACGAAGGCATCTTCGTCAAGCTCTGAGTTTTCCTTCTTTTTCTCGGCCTCGTCGATGGTCTGGTCAATCATCTCAAGGAGGGGTTTGACTTTATCTAGACCCTTATCAACGATGTTGGCCATTCTCTTCATGACTTTTGCTCTTTCTTCCTCATCAGCAGCCTGCTGCTTCTCCTCATCGGTGAGCTCCTTTGGTTGCTCTTCGGAGGTCTCATCTTTCTTGGTAGTGGGGTTCTCGCCGAATTCAGACTCGGCTTTGGAGGACTCGGCTTGTGGCTCGAGAACGTTGAGTTGCTCGTTCTCGGAACTACGTTCTGGGAGGTTTGGGCGTTGTACTGCGGTACTCATTGTTTCTGATGATGCTTCTGAAGATTGGTATTCTGATCTGGATTGTCTTGGAGTAGACGAATGAGTAGAACCTGTTTGTTCTTCAAAGCCTGGTGGCGGTGTAGATGGTGCTGTTAAAAATTGAAAAGGTGTAGATATTTCGTCTGCCGTATTTGCAGATGCAATATTTGATTTATACTTAAATGGTAGGAATGATGATAGTAAATTTCTGATATCTTGGATCATTATGCAGTGAGGAGACCGTATTTTTATAGACGTGGCTGGAGAACTTGGCCAGGTATTCACCCCACACTATAAAGCCCCAAATTACCATTTTATTTTGAACCAATTGATTTAAGAACGGCATCCGGATGGGAAAATATTTTCACGAATGCAAAAAAAATTTTCTCCATTGTTCATCATCATGACATGATCTGCAGCGGCGACAATTGACTCTGCGAGGCGAGACAGAGTGGCTTTCGGGGTGTCAGGGTTGACAGGCGCCACTGCCTAAAATTGATAAGTTTATCCATGTGTGTGACGTGAGGCGTACGCTATCGTTATAGGGCCGGAAAAGCCAGAAGATGATCGTCAGAGTCCTGAACTGTGGCTCCGACCTATCAGTAGACAGCTTCCAACAGCGGGAAACGTCACAGGTCGTCGTAATCGTATTTTCCTAGGTAATCTCGGGTTTTCAGGCTCGGTCAATCTTCATGTACTTGACTGCTTTTAAGGTCAGTTGCAAGGTATAACAAGTAATCGCGCAGAGTTTGATGATAATCGTCAAGATCGAAAGATCGTGCAAAGGATACTAAAACAACGCCACTAGACTTGTATACATGTAGCCACTTCCCTCTTTCGGTCCCTCGAGGTTCCTGGTTCCCAGACGCAAGTAACTAGCCTCTCAACGCCCCGGATTGGCGTAGGGTTTGCAATTTGGATGGGGAAGTTTTAAACGAGTTGTGTTGACAACCAAGTTGCAACGTTTTGGGGCAAGTGCGAGTGGGTCCCGACGACCAGGGCAGCTTCGGCTTGGTCGCAACCATGCGCTCCAGAAGCAGGCTGGTGGAAAGTGGGTCTCTGCGTCATTACACAAATGTTCAAGCGCCCGCTGATCATGATCATTCAACTTCTATCTTCTAACGTCATCAATAAAAATTTTGAGCTGTCTGTCGCTATTCTAGAAACCTCTTGATACCAGGGGTTCAGGGCCTGGTTGCGATTTTCGTACAAGACTGTAGATTCAAGAAGGGTCTCAAGAAAGTGGGTCCTTAATGGTGGCATATGTGGCTCTGATGTCACATTAGTGTAAGAAATATCAAAGGCTGGAGATCTTACTTACAGGAAACACTATGTACTATCCCGTGGAGATTGTAATAAAACTGCCATGCCGGTACATCTCTTGCGAAGCTTCAAAATTTTCAGTAGAATGCGAATACAATTCTTTTATGACACCCCGCAAGAATTCCATATTTGATATTCTATCGAGCACCCATCTATATTGATTTACCTAAATCCCCAAAATGTCTACTGATACGCAAAAGAAAGAGGAATGGGAAGGGCCTAAATTGGACCAAGAAGAGGAAGACCAAGGCTCGAACGAACCTCAAGCCCAACCAACAGAGGAAGAGCAAAATACGGACGAGAACACTAACAACGAGAGTCACGACGAAGAGGAACAACAGTCAAAAGACGAAGATAAAGAAAACAATAACCAGCCGGAAAACCAGTCGGATACCACGGCTCCGTCAGGTGCAGAAGAGCAGCCTTCAAAGCCCGCTGAAACACCGAAAGAAGAAGAACCTTCGAAGCCTGCAAAGTCTCGTACTGGTTCCCGCGTGCGCAGTAGATCGAGACCTCAGTCTACTCAAAGACCGGCTCCCGGGCGTAGCGATTCCAATATGAGTACGGGACAGAAAGATGCTCCGACAACGACGGCCTCTAGGCCTCAGAAGTCTAAGCCCTTGCCATCTGTCTACGAGGACAAAGATGCCGGTGATAAGGGACAGCTCGTAAAGCGCAACCGTCGTCGAAATAAGAAATCTGGCTACGAGTCTTCGTCTACGGAAGACATGCCTCTTAGAGAACGAAAACAACCTCCTCAGCAGATGCAAATGCAACCGCAGCAGCAGATGCAAATGCAACAACAGCCTCAGAAGAAAAACGATCCAATGAAGCTTCGCCTCGATCTCAATCTAGATGTTGAAGTGGAACTTAAAGCACGAATTCACGGAGACCTCACTCTAGCACTCTTGTAAGTGAATACCCGTCATATATATATTTTAAGTGAAATCCCAGATACCCCAGCATCAACTTCTTCATCCATAAAAAGGCTTTAGAAACAAAAGCACAATGGAAGAAAAGGATCGTTGCTAACTACATTTGCTTCTCTTCTTGGGTCATTCAGGTCATAAACTAATTACCAATTCTTTGGTTTTGGGGCGTACAGTTCTTGATGCTATGGATTCCTTGCACTTTCGAGATGAAATTCGAAGGTGTCCGTCTCATGACTAAATCCACTAGCTATCGCCCACAGGACATTGCAATTGGTAGTTTTCGGAGCATACTATACTGGTGCCAGCATCGGCAAGCTAAGATTTTCTGCTAAAATTTTATACATCATTTTTATCAGCGATCGCATCACCGTCTCATTTGTTAGTTCCAATATTTTATGAACGCAAAGAAGTTATTTGATATGACTGTTAAGATTAATAATAGCCACGACGAAATCTTTTCTTTTTATTATTTTATATGTCTGCAGCAAGAATTCGAACCGCACGCATGTATGTAATATCAATTTTACTTTTTTTTTTTTTTTTTTTCTATTGCACAATTTAAAACGCTTTTGAGTTTATTTTACACTTTTTTACACTCTGAATCTGGTAATACGTGGATACAATTCGTTCGTTTGAATAGGATGCAAGGGCGCGACGTCATATCAGTGTGTGAATTCAATCGCCGTGGATGTCATCCCGTGGCCCTCTTTCCCAGAAAAATTGTTTGGTCATAGACATTCGTAATGCTCGCTTCAACACCTTCCGTGTTGCGCTTGGGCGGGACTCGAGCCAGCCAATGGGTGGTGCATTAGACCGAGCCGGGTGGAGCCTCGCGGGCTTTGGAAACCGTAATTAGTGCCTGGTTTCCTCGCTCGCTGGTTAATTACGTTAATAACGTTCTGAGCAGCCTTCTTCTGATTCTCTGATGCGCATATGCCCCTCACGAGATTTTTGTATCTATCGCCATCATTTCTACCAAAAAATACCACGAATGTCACGGACTTGGAGAGCTCACCTCGATCACGTTCCTTTCGACAGTAACGGCTGAGCAACTGTTAATTCGGAACACCGCTAAACTCTTTGGCTGCCACGTACCGCGTTACGGTCGGCCCGAACCGATTCAAAATCGAACTTTTCCTAGACCGTGTTGTCGGGCTGTTTCCATGCCGGATAGGAGCATCTTGACGCCTAGTGACGGTGACGATAGCTCGAAAGCTGTCATAAGACGAGACCCAGCCTCAGCGGAATCGCCGTCATTATCTTCAAGCCGTCACGATATCACACGTTCATACTTCCTACATCCGAGTTCCATCAGGAACTATGACGCGTTGACGGAGCAGCTACTAGAGGACCACCAGCGACCGCAGAGAACACGGGTACACTTGGATATTAACCTCGGTGTCGATTTGGATCTGACGCCAGAAGTCTACGGCGACCTACATATGTCGATGCTTTGCGTTACCGTCAAGAGGAAACCATGGGAAGAAGACATCATAAGTCGTGACGGGCGGAGAATCGCAGGGACTGTGCTTCGGATCTCCGATGGGCGCGGGAACCTCGTTCACCGCCAAGTTGTCGGCTTTGAAAGCTTTGGGGAATGGTGGTGGGTGGTGACGACCCAATTTCGTGAACTGGTCAAAGCTAGAATCCGAACTGGACTCGAGGCATCAAATGATACGATATCCGGCATTGGATTTTCAACTGTGTGTATGATTCTCATATTCCCAACTGTCATGATTGCTCTATTATTCTGGCGTTTGTTTACAAGCTCTTGACATGCTATACGGAGTATATATCGCGGGATGGTTCTCGAAGTTCGGCGTTATGATCTGAATATCATTGTAAATACCAACTACTTAAGTAATTATAAAGATCACCCGCTTTTAAATCATATTAATAATACAACTTTACCTCCGTAGAGGCTGACATATCGAAAAATCGTAGTATCCTATGCTAAACAATTAAAAAATCCGGACTAACGCAAATGGCAGTCTTAATGGGTCAGATAGTAATCGATTGGGTAGCCCAACCATGCGCACTGCTCAAGATCAACGTATGAGCTGGATGTAGATGGATAATCAATGAGCATGATCGGCCCGCTCTTTCCTCTAACCTCGCTCCACCGTCCTGTGCCTGCTATAGCAGTTGCCGTCTTATCATATCCGCGCACGGTCAAATATCTCGACGGGATGTTTGGTGTACCCGCTTTCATAAATTCGGCAAAATAACCGGACGACAGCTGGATGGTGTACAAATCGTTGGCATCCCTCAAGGTATCTAGGTTACCAAAGACGTTTGGCATATCGGATCCGTGCACGCGGTAGTATGGGAGATTTGGGTTTCCGTTGGGGTATCCAGGGGTTACTGGAGGTCCACCAAGGTTGTTAGGATCGTATCCTTGGTATGAGCGATCCATTTGGTAGTAATGGGCTGATTTGAAGACACCGGTTTGGTCTCCGGCATAGACCGTGGCCTGGTCGACACATCTGAATTGAAGATCTGTTGAAATGCGGGAAGTCACGTTGAAGCTGTCTTTAGTGATGTCACCGGTGTCTGGGGCTGGGAACAATCCGGAATCGATAACCAACTGCGCGTTAGCAGCGGTGATTCCCAGACCAACTTGTAAGCCCTCGCTAAGACTTGTCACTGGCGTTTGGGGGTAGGTGTCGAAAGAAGCGCCATCGTCTCGAGTCGTTCCGAAGATAACATCAACATTGGCTACCGATCCGCCAAACTTGCCGGTAAGGTCGAGAATAGGGGTGTTGACATAGTATCCATCTTGGACAACGTAGCGAGCAACGGTATTAGTTGTAACGATGGCCAAGGGGTCCTTGGTCTCGAGACATGCAATTTGATCGTCAAGGGAAGCTTGGTTGCATCCTAATTCGCTGAATATCTGTTGACCGGCAATGTCATAGGAGCCCTCGATTGTGAGATAGTCGCTATAACTGTTGGCATAACTGTAGCCGATGCCCAAGGCGTAGCCAAATCCGAGATTGGACATGGATATAGCGCCCTGGAATAGTGATATCGCTGGAGGGGATCCCAAGAGAACACGGGTAGATCCAGCTCCTGCTGATTCACCATTGATGACAATACGGGTCGGGTCACCACCGAAAGCTGCAATGTTATCAATGGTCCATTTCAATGCAGCAACCATATCGCTTATACCGTAGTTGCCTTTGATATCCGTTCCAGGAATGGCAAGAAATCCTAGTGTCGAGAGACGGTAGTTGATATTGACGGTGACAACATCTTCACGAGAAGCCAAGTTTCCACCATCGCTACCTGGGTCGTTTCCAGTACCCCCGGTAAAGCCACCACCATGGATCCAAAAGTGAACAGGGCGAAGTCCTTTGGTTGATCCTGCCTTCGGAATGTATGGAGTTTGGATATTTACGATCAAGCAGTCTTCGCTAGTAGCGCCGGTTGCTTGGTAGGGCTGCGAGCATTGATGCGCATACTGTGTAGCATCGACAGTCACGCCGCTTGGGGCTGAGGGGTATACCGAATACTTGAAACGTCCTGGGAAAGTCACATATGGAATACCGAGAAACCGGAAACTCTTTTGGTTCCGGTAGCCGACAAAGGTGTTGCTGCCACTTGAAACGGTGACTTTATTGGAGGCCGTCGCGGCTGCATATACGCTGTTGCTGTTAGATGACTGAGTGCAAAGGACGGGCAATGCGATGTCACGAGTTGGCTGGGTAGTCATTTGAAGAGAACCCGCATCCTGGGTCGCAGAAATGACACCATCCGCAATGTAGTACCGTTGAACTGGCTTCGACTTGCCGATGAACGATTGGTACGCCAATTGCCTCTCGAAGTCCCATCGATGCGCCGCAAGCGTGCTCCAGGAGATCAAAGTCTCTCCAACGGCGGCACAGGCTGAGGCAGCCTGAGAAAATGGCATCTCATCCAACAGAATGGCACCCACGTGGTTAGCATCGTCAGTGGCATTGAGATTGTTCTGGTAGAGCAGCGTTAGGGATGTCCCTTGATTGGTGACTGCCCTCTTATGCAAAGGCCCAGCGGCGACATTGCTGAACAATGCGGCGAACGCAGTAACTACCAGTGGGATTGATGGTGCCATGTCTGCTATAACTGATCCCGTTGTCGAGTTAAAAGGCAATGCTGCGAGAGGTGCAACACCAGAGAGGAATGCCATCTTCAAAACAGTCCCTGAAAGCGACTTTCTTTTATATTGGCGATAGACCTAGCTAGCTTAGCTTAGGCCATCGGTGCGATTGAAGAGTCAAGGTTCATCTTTCTGGATATGTCGGCAATGCAATGGGATCTGCCAGAAGCATTGCCATGTCTGCTACCCGAAACTCCACAGTTTTGCAATAATGCCCAGCTCTCGGCTAAAGTGAGAAGCTTAGTGGATTGCTTCGAATCTTTTGTCCATGAGGGATCGTCGGTCAACATCACCGTTAACCATGGGGATGGCTAAAAGAAACCCGGTTTCTGGAAGCTCATTTTAATTGATGAAGGTTGGTATATTTCGGATTAAAGCGTCTGTGTGCCTGAGAATCTGCGCCGAATGTACGTTAACGTTTTCGAACCTCTTTTAGCCGAGCCTTCCGACCTTTTAAAAAAAGTCGAAGGCGCGGGGATCATACATGCTTGGCTGTCGGCATTATTGAGTTTAGCCGCAACAGGGGGTTGTCCTGTTCAAAAGCGTACCGTCGAAACAAAGCTTGCAAAGCGAGCCCTGCCATTCGACAAAACGACGAAAAGAACTGCTGAGGCCTGGTTTGCAATGCGGGCTAATGACGGAGCCGGGACAAATTCTGCATGTGGGCTTAATCGACGGACGTCGGATCAACGGAGAATTCAATACGTTCAAGCCACCTACCCAGATGATCTTTAACCATGCGAACAGCAATAGGCTGTGGAAATATTCGTAATGGGGAAGGCTGGACAGCGGACAAGATTCTAGAGCTTCTTACCCCAGAATATTGATATTATCCTTGGATATATATGTATATATTGAAGCAAGTATAGACCACGTGAAGCCTTTCATATTGTATACAGGGCTCCATATGACTTTACACCATGCTTCTGGACTCGATGCCATTCTCATAAAATTTCAAGGGGACATTATAAATCATAAAATTGGGTAATATGCGTCTGGCTTGATCCGATATAGGTTGATTTCCCCTCTTTCTCCTTTCCTCCGTTGTTGTCAGCGACATACTTTCCGCTAGCTGTCTGAATGGAATTTCAATGCTACCACGTCGTCCACTGTGCGTACAGGACCGTGACTAAAGTTTGAAAACTGGTCAGTTTCTGTACACCTCGCTGTGGGGCTTCCATACTGTGGGTGAAACTCACAAAAACGTCTTGCCACCATATTTAGGAAAGTAGTAGTAAATGAGACAGAAAACCAAGACCGAACCCAGCACTGCAACAGCATAGTTCATCTCTGTTTCGTTTGGACTTGGATATGCGGGGAAGAGTAATAGTATAAAAATGAACGTCATCCAGACGACGCTGTAGACGGCGAACGCGAAACTGAGTTTGGGTCCAAGGTACCAAACACCGGGTTTAAATTCTTTAAAAACTAGACGAGAGACTAGGGGCATGGTATAGGCCTGTTTTTGTATCGGAAAATAAGTCAAAGTCAGTCAGCATCTCACCTTGGCATGTATAATTGGAGGTGGTATTATGCAAACTCACAAAGTAAAGTCCCATGATGGCTAGGTTGAAAATAGAGTTAATAGCGATCGCGTTGACGAACATGAGAAGACCCTCTGCTAGTGTGACTATAGCACAGAAAAGAACGGCCCTCGCGGGCGTTTTATTCGATGTTAAGATGCGAAAGAAGCTAGAAAATGGAAGGCCACCATCTAAAACTCCTGGTCAATATGTATACCTTGCGTGGCATAAAGTATGAGGTGCCGTTCGCGTTCGAGTTCTGAGGATATTTAAGTACTTACCTCGCGCTAATGCAAAAGTTTCGCGCGAAGCTGCAACCATGAGTATGGAGCAGTTACAAATACTCGAAAACCAGAGGAATGTTAGCATGGCGATGGATCCATTTTTCCCGAGACTGTTGAAGCAAATCTGTGCCATCGGCTGGCCGAGTGGCGTTGTCACAATTGCGATAACATCTGACCCCATTGTGAATGCGATAGCTATCACCACCCCCATTCCAACAACAAGAGCCATAAGAAGAGACGATACCATCGCGAAAGGGACCGCCTTTGCTGCATTAGACGCTTCTTCGGCGATTGTAGCTGAGGATTCGAAGCCCGAAACAACCCAGACCGGCGTTAAAAGAGAGAGCATGAAGGCCCAGCCACTGGATTTCGTCAAGAAAGATAAGTTAGTAATTTGAACTTGACCATAATTCTTTTTTGTCATTTCGGAGTGGTCAAGTTGAATACTTGTTAGGCCAGAAGCCAGTATTCTGGAACTCGGTAAATACAAATGATGCACTATTGATATATTCCTTAGGCGTTGCGGCAGGAAGGGCGATAATAACAGCAAGCGACATAGCCATCTGGAGCCAAATATATGAATTATTTAGCCTTGAGAGTGTAGCAGATGGCACACATGTCATTCCAAAGCATAGGATTGTGGTAGCGGCGTAAAGACCATAGTTGATGTTTTTTGTTGTTTGCCAGGTTCCGTCCGATCCAATTATGATTGTTGCGACGAGTATAAGGGTTGCTCCGTAAATCGTGGATGCGAAGATGGAAATATAACCTAAAACGTTCATATATCCACTTCATTTTGAGTTCTTAGCACAAGTAAAATATATCAACGGATGTGAATATGCCGAGGTGAGTACTAACGCCAGCCAGCACATCAGTGCTCTTCCTCTTGTCGGCGTTAATCTTGCTACCCACTAGAAAAGGATATGAGAGAGGTTCAAATCGATTATTGGGGCATTTGACGGTTATAGTAGAGTACTCACATAGTAGAGACCACCGGCGGTCGGCATACTAGATCCTAGTTCACCTAGGCTGAGGGCGACTGGTATTAAACTAACACAACCTAGAAAATAGGTCCATACTAGCCCAACAGAGCCAGCGCTCCCCAAAGAGAATATCAAACTCTCTGCAAGAGCAGGTGCAATGCCCATAGCACCAAAGCTTTGGCCGAACACTGTTAGGTACGAAAACTCTCTTTTCAACTCCGGCTTGTAGCCTAAAGATATCAATACCGCATCGTCGGAACTAATGTCGACTACATCGCCCTTTTCGACGGAAAGAAGATCCTGAGTCGTGCTGATTTTTTCCTCTTGTTTTACCGGAATTATATTGTCATCTTTGGATTCTGCCATATCGAGCCCGGATCTCGTAGTTAGCTAAGAATAAGCGTCTTCTATGGATGTTAGGTTCGCCAATTCGAATAGTATGCTTTCTATTTGCGTTCGAGAAATTAAATCAAGTGTTTTTGAGGGCTTAGCACGAAATCATTGTAATTAACGAAAGCCTTTTAGTTCCGAAGACCGCGAGCAGTCAAGCTATTCGAATGGAAATTTTAAGGGAGAAATGCTCGCGATTTATGTTTTAATTCAGTAAGCATCTGCCAGAACGCCATTGGTCTCGAGGTACAGAACGCCATATGCATGCAATTCCCTCTTACAGCTACGATAAGCAGGGGTATTTGAATTTGGGTTGCGTCCACGTATTTACCATATGTCAGCAAATAGCTTGACAGAGCCTGATAAGGTACGCTCGGGGTTGTAGCGCGAGATAGATATCTTGCATCCCACAATGTTCTGTGCAACCTTCAAAGAAGCGCAATGTCATATTCGCTAAATTTCTGCGGGTATGTGATAAGCTTTCTCGCGTGGGGACCCGGGGAAGGCCGAAGATAAGGACGGTCGGCGAAATTTAAATCAATGTAAAGCAATCGAAAGGCAGCAATTTCAGCAGCACTGCTTGATAGTAGAGCCCCCACATCGAAGTCAACAGAAGCAACCCACAATACTTTCTTTTCTTTCGAACTCAGACTTGGCATGAGACACTCTGAGCTGAGCCCTTTGAATGCCACGCAACGCACAGAGTCTGGCTTACAGCGATTGCGAGACCATTTGAATGACAGCGAGACCATTTGAATGTGGCTTTGAAAGGGCAATCGTGTGTTGAATGTTGTATTTTGAGTGCCGCAACACATGGGCGTTTGGGCCGAGACTGACGGTCTTGGCACTAGACCAAGCAGTGCACTGTTGCGCAACGAGATACGAGAAGCAAGTCCAGCCATTGTATCATCATCCTTGACGTTCAAAGACGTCAAATGTGAAACTTGGCTAGAGTGCTACTGACATGTCTCGCGGTATACCAAACGCTCAACGCTCAGCTGACATGGACCAAAAACCAGAAGCTCAACGTGGGGTGGGCGTGGTTGTGTGTCTTATGCAATGCATGCAGAGTTAAGAAAAAAAAAAAAAAAAGAAAAGCCGTATAGACAGAGGATGGCAATTCTTAAATAGTTCTAGGGTGTGATCGATAATTAGATACCTATATATATACAAAAAAAATCCAAAATGAGCTGCTGCGATAGATAGAAACAGAATGCTTATGCAAATACCCTCTATACGAATATTTCTGCAAGAAGTATCATTCTACTATCCACAACACTATCGTCATCAATGGCTGTGAGCCTTGCCGATGTAAATCTGCTGTTATCATCACCAAACGCTTTTGCCTGTATTCCTTTAACATTTCGCTGATCGCCAGGGGTAAAAACAACTTCAGTGCCTTCGTTATCGGCCTCATTAACGGTACGGAAATTTTGGTAGGTGACAAAAAACTCAAAATTTGCATGAACATAGTCTGGTGTTCCGCACTCTAGTGTGGCGTCCCTCTGAGTACCAACACGCAAGTAGCTGCCCTGAGGACGACACGAATAAATAAATTTTCCGTAACCATATTTATCGAGAGGATAAACATAAATGCGGTTTTGCGTGATCTCCGAGCCTGTCAGCTTTACCCTTTTTGAGATCCAAATCGCTGGCGTCGACGTCGATAGCGCTCTGTCTCGTCCATCCTGTTTTGCTACTAAGAATCTATCTATAGTAGCCTTCGAATCGGTTCCTGTAGTTTCCTTCGGCACTTCTTCTATATATAAATGCCAGGGAATTAATGTGCTTGGCTTTGCTGTTTGAACGAACATACTGGATATTTTGAATGGCTTGTTGAACCAACTACCCTCTTCGAATACCGTCATGGTTTTCGAACTATCAGTCTCGATTGGCTTATAGCGTGCTAGATGTGGAAGGTTTCTGATCAAGTCCTTCGTGCCTTGACGGGCTGTGTCTGCCATTTGGGATCCGGGAGCGGTAATAAACCCGACTAATGGCACTCGTCGATCCTCGCCATTCGGTCTCGTAGTGGTCCACCAAAAACGATTATCGTCTTCTGGAGGGAAAAGCCCTCCCACCCGCCCAGAAGAAGTGACCCCTTCCCAGTAGAGGTCTCCTTCAATGCGAGGGTCAACAAATGGGCTCACAGTCTTCCTGAGTTCCCATCCCCAAGACACAAACTTTCCTCCAACATTAGGGCATGGCTTTCCCTCCAGCTTGAGAGCTACCCGGATCGATATCAGGTTGTATCTGAAACTTTGCGCAGTGCCGACACAAGTATAAACTACAAGATCTGTACCAGAAAGATATAACCGTCGATCAATTTTGGTCCATCTGGCCGCTTCAGCTTCGGCAAATTTCTGAGTGTAAAGGTTGTAGCCTTCGTAAGGGAATCCAGATTTTGCTACAATCCACAAGTCACCTGTATTGCCCCCAAGTACCGTCATGACAAATCCCTTAGCTGAAGCCGGCTGAATGAATTCTCCTTGCCACACTGGCTCCAACTTTGACAAATCGGAGCCTTTTTCTGATGTCGGTTTAGACCATGTCACAGAGTTGATAAAAGGGTTATCGTTTGGGAGTTTGAGCTTTGAAGTGTTTTGCATTGTTTTTCTACTTTTCTGGAGTATCGAAAGGGAGCTATCCTCTGGGCTAGAAAGGCCACCGTAGTTAATGGGTTCTTCATCTGGCTCTGTTGGAAGCGAAGGAGATTCATCTTCATCACCAAGGTTCATGATCAGTGCCACTTTTGTTGAAGTTCCTCGTGCACTGTCCATTGGATTCAAGTTTCCGTAGCCTCCGCGGAAGGAATTCCGAGAGTTCTCGTAAATGCTGTTCGGGAGTCTCAACATCGGTATGCTTGGACTAAACCGAGACCGGCTCCGTTGCTGATCGACTCCATATACGGAACCACGGCGAGATGACAGAGGACCGAGTCTCTCTCCATTATTGAATCCGTCGTAAATTGGTGAAATATGGTCGTTTTCGACCGTCATTTCTCGAATTGTCGCCAAACGAGGTTCATTGATATCAACGCTTTGCGGTATCGTTATCCCATTCAGAACAGCAGCTCGCGAAGTGTTGTCCGATCCAGTATTCGTGCGACCTGATACGGGCGTATTCGTGCTACCCGTTCGTTCACCCGAGCCGTTTGACGAATCACTTTCGTATCCTTGAGCAAGAGCTAGATCGACGAGAATTGACAGCCCGACTATCAACAATGGGAAATATCGTTCAGCCGACGGCCAAACGAGCAGAACCATGGCCTCCACACGAATCAGAACACAGCCGCACGTGGGGTTAGGTAGTATACGGAGACACGTGGTTGGAGCGTGCGCTTTTGCAGTTTTGGATTATTGGAGATTGTGTTGACTAGGATCAAATACAAATATTTTAGCTAAAGCAAATGAGATCTCCACATTCGAAAATCCTTGTTGTGCACCTGGAGTAATCTGTTCACTTGGCTCATTTTGAGGCAGTAATTTCCGGTATATATGTATACGAGTGCCTTGAGGCGCCGCGAGGAATATTCAAAATTTGCTCAGCCTTCGCGTTATTTTTGCCGAAACAGGTATTATTTCGAAACGCTGCATATATGCGCAGCTAGCTACATATACATATAAGGAACTATCCGCTTGATCTCCTCATGCTGGAAATACGGAATAGGCAGTGGTATTATGTATTAAACCACATTTTCAGACACTATCCAGAAGTATTATTTGTTATTAGCCTTGATCATATATATGTTCCCCATTTTCCAGTCTAGGCACCAAACTAAACAACGCCAGGTCATTTTCATCACTTTCAATCGGGTTGCACATTGTGTGTTGCTTGTTGGATTTTGCTTGGTGTGTGGATTATAGCACGGGCCAGCAAGACCAGCACGGTCCAGTGCCGAGACTGGATTACAGAATATTATTCTGATGCCTACGCTAGAGAGCTTTCAAAAAGTAAAGGCGGCTCCAATAGTGAACTTTGATGCAGTATCATCAATGCTTAGTAACGTAACGTTGTTGATTATGATGAAACATTCTAGAGCTTCCCAGCATAGCCAGTCTTGTAACACCAGCATAGTAAGTAGAATGTCTCAATTAACAATAGGTTGAAGACTAGTTAAGGCGGCTTCGGCTGGGAAACGCCTCGATCAAAATTCTGACTTGACCAGGTTAATTGGCTGGGAGAAGTTGAGCTTAAAACTTACATATCATATCAAACCCATAAAAGTCCCTGGTGAAATCTATTTGCATATGGGCTAGGGTTTACGTAACCGCCAGATGCGACTTTTGGGCTGACTGGTTTCGTCAGCTTGACAACGAAACAGCTCTCATGCCCTGTCACCGCACGGGTGTTGACCTCAAACCGGCCGAGAGCTCGCTATCCCAGGGAATATTAGAATAAGCTTATTCACCCGCGTATCTGAGTTGAGGGTCCAAAGTCAATATTCAGCTGCATGTTTCATTGAGGATGCGTTAGTCATTTGCTGAATAAGTATTCGTAATAGCGGAGAAGTTTGCACCTAAGGAGTTCGGCTTGCCTCCATCCAAAAAATTTGGTGTTCGGCAACACAACGGTCTGGTTACGAGGCTGTTGGGGAGTCTACTCGTGAGTTCATTTGAAATTGGCGTTTCGATGAAGCATTTGTGGCTGCCTTGGTGAGAGCTTTCTTGCATTACAAGGAATATTTGCTCCTTCGTTCATGGAGAGATTCTGGTCTCGTTGCCAGGAGAGATTCTATAATCAGCTGACGTCAGCTTAATATTGATTTATCAAAACAGTCACCCTATCAGGGCCTTTCTCCATTGATGAGCAATAGTCCCGTGGCCAGCCCAGCTCGTATTGTTTTTTCCAGACTTGAAAATTATTTGACCTCAAACTGTCATAACATGGAACCGTTTAATCTTTTATTTTATTTTATTTTTTTTGGTTTACGCGAGCAGCTGCTGATCTCAACTTGGTATCCAGTTCCTGTTTTGGTGCACAGGGATTTGGGCTGGTTGGCCCCAGTCTAGGCTAGTTCGCTGCTGATCAGGACCCTTGCATCTTGCGAGCGAACTACGTCGAGCTGCAGCCTCAACTGCCTGCGCCGCTGTGCATCAAGCAAAATCCAGTCCACTAACTTCCCTGAAGGCAAAAAGGATCGTCAAAACACCCAAACATAAGCAAAAGGTTTTGCTTTAAGGTGATGACATTAACAATAGTAGGGATATATATTATTGCTGATAAGCAACATGCGCAACTGCCATAACATGTTTCGGACGTCGGCAACTTCGCCGTCGGGATAGTTATGGCGTGATAGTATACGTATACTTTCAACTTCTCAATGCTCAACCATGTCATGAAGGATATAAGGCTGTCAATCCCATGAATGATTTCTATTTTGTTTTATCACCCAATCCATCAGAACATAAGTTCAGGTACCTGATCGGCCTACCCAAAAGCTTAAAAGTCAAGGGCGCTTTTTAACATCTATCCTCTTAAACAGCTAGCCGAAGCATCCATATCGAATATCTCCCGTCTTATCATCCTTAGAACTTCGCAATGGCGGATCTCAAACCCATTATCATCATTACATCAACACCAATCATGGCTCACTTCAAGAGCTTGTTGCCAATCTCTACATATCTGGTGAAGCAAGGTTATGAAGTACATATCACGACCGGAGAGGGTCTGAGAGAAGACAGCGAATGGACCGGAGCAACTTTCCATCCCTATCCGGGAGATATCTCCGACCCCGCGAAAATGCTGCAGGAAGTCGAAGGGATTCAAAAGGGTACCCCACAGCGAGTCAACATGGATCTAATCCAATTTTTTATTACGCCTATTCCCCAGCAGTATGAAGTTTTGCAGAATGTCTGCGAGGAGATTACCACGAGGCCAAGTTATAAGGGAGAGCCAATCGTTATTCTGAACGAAACTGGCTCTTGTGCTATGTCACCATATCTTTTCGGTGCTCCTTGGCGAGGTGTACAGCCAAGCGCAATCATAACCATCGGTTCGATCCCAGTAGCTTGCAGTGATCCTGATCTCGCCCCGTTCAATGCTGGTCTACCACCAGCTGAAACGGACGAGCAGAGAGCCCAATACAAAGAAATGCACAACCAAATTTGGGGAAGTGAGGATTTCTTTGCTAGTGCTCAAACTCTCTACGAATTAACTCTTAAGGGCCTGGGAGCCACTAAGGAAATCCCGATCTTGCTCGACCACGTAAAATTCTCTAACAGATATCTTCAATGCTCCCTAGAAGAGCAAGAATATAAACGCGCCGCTCCTCCAAAAGGACTTCGTTATATCGGTTGGCCCGAGCTAAAGGGACGTAGGGTTCCACCATTTCCACCCTTCTGGGAAGAGATTTTAGAGGTTTCAAAGAACAAGTCCAAGAAGATCGTCTTTGCATGCCAAGGTACCGTCCCATGGAACGACATGAAGGATCTTATTGTCCCAACTCTTGAGGGTCTCGCTGGCCAAGACGATCTCTTGGTAGTAGCCTCTCTTGGTGCGCCACATCAGAAACTACCAGAAGGATTCGAAATTCCGGAGAACGCCCGTGTCTGCGACTACATTCCATTCGAGGACCTATTCCCTCATCTTGACATCTTTGTCAATTCCGGCGGATTTGGAAGCACTCAGCAGGCATTGTACTATGGCGTTCCACTTATTCTTGTGGGTGTTGGCGAGGACAAGCCTGAGAACAATGCAAGAGTTCAGTGGACAGGCGCAGCTATCAACCTGAACTGCCAGACTGCCAAATCAAAGGATATTAGCGAGGCTGTTATGAAGATGATTCATGATGAGAGTTATTCTAAGCGGGCCAAGTACTTTAGTGAGCAGTACAGTAAAATCAACCCGTTGGAGCTGGTAGAGCAAAATATTCAGGAAGCTATTCGAGAGAAGAATTAAGTGATCATGGTTAGTTGGATTTTATTGGGTTGTTAGGTTTGAGTCTACTCAAAATGATTTGATAATCGAGTTTAATACTCAGTGGAGACAATAGAAAATTATTTAGATAATGGTATTTGATTAATTGAATATGAGCATTTCTGGTCTCGGTTTCAACATTTCCCTCAACCATGGTTTCTGTTCTGTAATTTAGGATGCAAGGTTTTATCTCGAGTGAAAGAAAATAGACAGACAAAATCGTCGAAAAAGACGAATATTACTGGGTGTAAAGTCTTGAGCCAGGAGTCAGCTACTACTTCATCATGTCCAAGAGTGACTTCGCCATGGCTTCTGCAAACTGAGGGTCGTTAATATCTCGCGCCTCTTCGTGGATTTTTACTGAACACCCGGACAGCCCGTTCTTGATGCTTCCATGTAGTGCTTTATCGGCCGAGACGTCTCTGAACACGGCACCTTCTTGGTCAATCATACTAACACTCTGCAAGGGCAACCACACCTGCACATTTTCTGTGTGACTGTCGTTCAAGTTTTCTTTAATTCGTGTAGATATAACCTCTCCCAGTTGTTTATTTTCTTCTTCATTTGTTCGAACCAAGGTGACGGCGCTATTGTGAACATGGATAAGCCGGTCCTTATAGCGCTCGGGGAGTGTATCTTTGGGTCCAAAGTTGATGCAATCCAGAGCCCCGATGCTTATGATTGTGGGTGTTTGCGTTTTGACAGCGCCTTTGAGGCGTTCGCTTCCAGCACTTAAAACGCCTCCAAAAGCCTCGTCAGCAAGCTCAGTGGTGGTAAGATCTAAAACACCATCGAATGACCCTTCGAGGATCAGCTTCTCCATCGCCATACCGCCGGATCCTGTTGCGTGAAAGACGTAAACCTCACAATCATTCTCTTCCAAGAATTTTCTGGCGATGTCGCAAGCTGGTGTTGTGATCCCAAACATAGTCATGGCGACCTTTTTCTTATTTGGTATCTCTCGCGAGTCCAAGTTTTTGTTCCCAATGTTCACTGTAACTGCAGCCGCCTTGGAACTAACCATTCCGACAATTGCACTAGCAGCATTTTGCAACACGGTTTTCAGAAGACTATTCAACCCTGCGATGTCCACGACACTGTACATCACCGTAGTATCAGAGCAACCGATATATGGTTTGATGTCGCCACTGGCCATTGTTGATAAGAGTAACTTGGGTAGTCCGAATGGCAGTGATTGGAGAGCTTCGGCGACGATGCTGCTGCCGCAGCTACCACCAATTGCTAGGACACCATGAAGCTTATCTTCGTTAACAAGATCAATTAAATGGAATTTCAAAGCCCTGCCGATGGTGGGGATTAGATCATTTCGTGATTGATATTTCGTGTCAGCGGGTAGAAACGAGGCGATAGAGGTTGTGATATCATGACGAGTGTTTGAATTTGGTTTTCTTCCGATATCAATCAAGATAGGATGGATGGTTATAGAAGAGGATCGAGCCAGAGCTAGTATATAATCGCGTATGTAGAGTAATTCATCCAATTTGGTATCGCAAGTACCAACGATCGCGAGAGTTTGTACCTTCAGTGAGGACATGGTGTCTGCGGTTCTGTGTTGTGAATTGGTCTGATTCCTAATTGACCTTTCGCGTGAGTGATCGCGATCGAAAATTCTGGATGAACCACTGCAGGGGTAGGGGAAAGGGTGGAGCTGGAAAATTGACCTCAAAGACGAGAAACAGAAGTACCAGAGCGCATGCCACGATGCAAGATGAGAGCCTATGCAATTGTGGGGTATTTCGAGCTAAGCTAAAGCTAGACGTCTACCGATTGATGTCATCCTTTTGAAGTAAGGGGCCCGATCGCCCGAGGGGCAGTTGTGCAATTGTGTGTAACCAACCAAAACAAGAGGATTGCCTCTTTCCGCATCGCAACGGCTCAGCTCTGCTTTGCTGCCTTGGCTTTGCTGCCTGTGTCTTCTTAATTCTTTCAAAGGGCCAGGCCTGCAGCTGTCACACCGACATCGTTCTCAAGATTTTGAAGTGAAACGCAACGTATACATATGTACATCTATACAGAGTAGTCTTGTAGTTAAGAAGCTCAGCGAAGTATACAGAGCACAAACATGCTCACAGTAGCTACACACAGGGGGGCAATAGTGGAAAACTCCGCCATTTCATGCAATTTGTCTCGCTTCTTAATTTACCCGGCTGGTCGCACGGTCCTTCGCCCAGCCCTTCGGCCTTCATGGTTACCCTATCCCTTTGCTGACATGGGATGAAGGTCCAGAATCCAACAATCATCAACGCATTAGCGAAAGGTTAACAAATTGAGTGCAACGAATAAAGGGAGGGCATTGGCTGGGACGTTTGATAAAATGGCTTTTGAGCGATAGCTACGATATCAATAGAGAGACGGATTTATAGTATATTGGACGCAATATTTCTTTCGAAGATAAAACTTTTGCTTTGATTCCTCCCTAACTAACTGGGTTTGCATAGCAGCTCTAGAGCTTTATTTCAAATGCTTCATGACTCTATGTACAGTATTGTATCGTGATACAGGCACTTAGGTCCTGGTATTGTTCTGTGGAGCGCTGGAATCAAAAGAAGGGATAACATCACCCTTGCGGAATGCAATCATGTCGGCCTGTGCAATGCTAACGCTCTCTCTACCTATCAAGTGTCTCTTGATCGGGTTTGGAGACTTGCAAGTCGTGCTGACGCAAACCGGATTACCGCAGCAAGTTTGAACGAAGCATGTAAAACCTTGAGGGCAGTCTTTGGTGCTCTTGCACTGCTGGAGACCAGCACAGAAGGAGTTCTGGAAGCAGACACCGGTACCCTCTGCGCTCAAACCGCACCAGCAGTCGAGTGAAGGATTGCAACGGGTAAAGAAGTTTCCGCAGGTCTGTGGCTTACAGATAGTCGCTAAATTGAAGAGAAGTGTTAATCCGTGTAACAATTGGACTGTTGGGCGGAGAAGCAAACTTACGTGGGCATGGGACGGTGACAGTCTTGGTTGGGGTGGCGGCAGTGATGGTAGTGGCGTTAGCGGTGACGGTGACGGTCCTATTTCTAGTTAGAAAGAATCCTATATATGGATAAAATAAAATATTCTTACACTGGGAGAGGAGTCACAGTGACAGCATAAAGTGGACAGGTCTGAGCCAAAGCGCCAGATAAGCCAGCCAAAGCGAAGAGGAAGGCAATCTTCATGTTGATGGTTATATATAATAGAAATTGGAGTTTTAGGTGAAACTTTTGTTTGTGAGGATATCTTTAGGATACAGGAGATTGATAATTTGATGAACTGCTGCTTATTTGAGAGATTTCATGATCCTCTGGGCGTGGAGCATGCCTTTTTATATTCGAGTCTTTGCTTGAGCACAAAGTTTTTTCAGTTGTTATCATTTCCTCCATATCATAAGTTTAAAGCCGCAACAGATAATATGAGCCCGAGTCCTTGAGCTTAGGCCAAGGAGCTAACAGCACCCTGCAGAGCGTAATGCGACCAATAGCAAGTCCCAAATCTGGTGTCGCGTGCGTTCTAGAAGGTATCCTGGCGATTCATAGCTCGAGATACCCGGGACGTTGACTCGGCTCGAACAAGCTTAAGACGGCAGAATTGGACAAATTCCGGTCGACGCGCAGTCTTGTTCGTTTGCGCGCATTAATTTCCTAGATACCTATTTGAATTTTGGCCAAATTCGGTTGTAGCAGCCAAAATTTAAGAGCTGTTAGGCTGATGAGAACGGGCAAAATACCAGCGCTGCAGGCCACCCTTAACCAGGGTCCCGTTCAGGACCACCCATTTTTAGGAATAAGCCTTTCGAGCTTTACAATATTACAACGACCGTTAGGCAGCAATGGAACGATTCGACGATGTCTACCATGTTTTTTACATTGTGATGATCGCCCGCGGCCGGTGCTGGTTAACGGGTACGTAATGAAGCGATATTCGCTAAAGCAAGACCCAGCCAACGATCAGATCTCGATCCAAGAAATAAATTTTGCCCATTCTTCTGCTTATTCAGCTGTTTTCTATTCAAAATACTACGGAAGTTAATCTCAACATCTTCACAACACAAGCCCGTTCAAAAGTACGACTTAAGCCTAGAAGCTCGAGATGTTATCTTATTTCCGGCCCGCCGGTCCGCTTCTGCAGGCTTCGTAGGCCGCAAAAACCTAGAGTTAGCGAGAATTTCGCCCGCTTGCATATCCTCACAGGAGAACCTAGATTGGTTTTTTGGATTGTGCTTGGACATGTTATCTCGAAATCTAGCGTATCTAGTTTTGGGCCTCGTCTTTTTTTTTTCGCTTCCAAAACCGCGCGAAATGGATGAGTTTCTGAGAAAGATTCTTGGCGAGGATTTGTATGCTGGCAATCAGCCCATGGTATTCATGCAGCTAAGTCTTAAAGCAAGCTAATGTAGAACCCATATAGCCGCTTTTTTTTTTTTTTTTTTTTTTTTCAACGTCTCAAGGGTCAGGGGAGGTTGACCTGAACCCAAGAGAAGAGGCCTCGAGGCTCGAGAGGAAAAAAATTCACGCATGTAAAGCAAGCGTACGCTATCAGAATTTTCGTGCACACTAGTGGAAACTTAGCCGAACAAATTTGTGGAACAAGCATGGATAATCTCAAACAGGTAGATTTAGACGAACCTCATCTGGGGTTTTCAGTCCACAGTTTTATCGCCAAGTTAAAATTCCTTTTGCCATGGAATTTTGCCCGAAATTGTTTCATAGTGAAAAGCATTTAAGATTTTAGCGAGCTGATTGGTTTGGCCTGGTATTGAACTGGGGCAGCAAATGATCGATTCTACAATATATATGACTAGGATTATTATACTATTGATACGTATGAAGCTGAATATACTGGGCGAACTGAGTGTCTCAACCCGACAATTTTCGTCACCCGTTTAAACGGAAATGCAAGATGGACTTTAAATTTCGGGCGGGGTTTAGACTAAAATGGATGGAAAGTTTTCGCATCCGGATCCGCCTTGGTTTCCGTTGATTTTTACTTTTAATATTCATTATACATTGGCGGCCCCAACCCAAAATTTTCGTCTTATCTCGAAAGCAGATGCACGTTTGACTTTTCTGCGCAGGGACCAGAGAATGCAAGCCATCATGCACTCCAGATTTCGCTGGAGGCTTTTGGCGTACGCGACACTGGTGGATTTCTACTCCGATAGGAAAGAGACCGCTCTACCAAGTCGGTTATGCACTGATTCAAGTAATGAGCGAACTCCTCAATCCTGCAGGATGCAGGTTCAATTTTCAGGACAAAAAATGCGGCCGGCTGTTGCCTCTGAGCAGCGAGCCATATGCAGCTTGTTTGATTCATCAGTAGAATTCAGCCTATAAGAAACTCATATACCTGCGTGTACTGCAAAGGATAACCCCCTAGAGCGGACTTGGGGTCGGTAGGACAATTTCTAAGAGCTACGGCAATTAGAAGTTCTAGAAACCTCTAAGAACCTTTCTGAAATCCGAGGCTGAGATACTATAATGCTTTTTCAGCTGTAGTAGGCCCTCCAAGAGAAAAAAAAATTAACTTTTTTGCAAAAGCAAACATTGCTTTGACATTCATGGTGTACCTAGAGACTTTCATGAGTGGAGTCCCATATATTATGATATGGTCGACCGGCCAGAGCTTCTGATTCTAGTAATTCTTGGTTATTCCTTGTCTCGCAAGCCAGAGTTATTCCCGATAGCAGGCTTTTTCTTTTCTCAGAAGAGTGACAGTATTAGACTGTCAATGGCATTTTGCACTCTACAAACATTTATCTGAGACCGAAGAATGTATTAAGGAGTCTCCCAGAAGTTCCCAACAAGAACCATGATGAATGGATTATAGTAATCGTGTCTGGTTATATGTTTAAATATTCGCGACTTCGAACGGCATGGGCGCTACCGGCATTAAGAAAGATTTCAGGCAGAAAATCAAGCTAACTTTCGCACGTCGAAAAGCCCTAATCGGGTACACGGCAAAACGTTAACTTTTTTCACATGATGGATGATTACAATATTTGGAATCTTTTTATAACCCAAGCAATCCATTTTAAAGGTAGATGGTACCCCTTGCCTATTGTCCCTGTTCATGCAAGTTAGTCGGCGTTCTTTGTGACGATGCCAGCTATTCAGAGCATCGTCAAGCAGCCACCATGCATGCAGTGATTTCGTTCGCATTTGGATGAGCAATATTGCTGCTTCATAATAATGGCGGAGATAAACTATCTCTTAGAGTGAAAGTGAGAAGCACGCGTCTATAAAGATCCGTGGTAATATCCCATATTGGGCCGGGTCATCGGACCTCGAAGCGGCAGTCAAGAGCTGGCTAACAAGTGGACACAGGCCATGTTGAAATCGCCTTCCTCTCCACTTTTCGCTTCATGAAGTTTGATACCGAGAGCATAGTCAGTGTAAAACCAAGGATTATATAAGGCCCAAGTCTGTCGTTGTTTTAGACTCTATGCGTCTTTAATTACTTGGGGCTGTACGTTTTCGGGAGACCAGGACGGCTAGCGAGACAAGGAATCTACACGAATTTACGTTGCGAGATTTTTTTGTAAAACGGAAAAATTAGTAATAGTTTGTATTAAGAATTTCTCTATCGATAGCATTGTATATCCTCTATCCGGTTATGTCCTGGTCGGGGGTCGCTAACAGGTAAAATTCTTGCACAACGCCTGCGTAGCACCAGACTTGTCCCCAACTGTTAACAGGGAAGGACCTAAACACAAATTCGGAGATGGATAATTCAAATATGGATAGTGAAGCAAGGCTAAATCTTGCAGTTTTCGTTTAGTGTCCGATCAGGTCGCGCTGTCCCTGCTTCAGAGCCATAATATAAAGCAACATGAAATTTGCTATTCAGAAAGTCTCATATGATCTGGAAGTTCAGCCCTCTTTCCGTTAACTTGGAAGGGATTCTTCACATCGCACTCAGAGGCCGCACCTCCTGGTCTTCCAGCTGTGACTTCAAGGTGGTATGTATCATTCCCTTTTCGTGGGAGTTGGTCAGGGCATGATGGTAGAATGAGCTCTGTTGAAACACAAGATACACGAAGAGTGTGCAATTTAGCAATATCGATAGGTTGACCGGCCTATCGCAGTGTTAGCTATATTTCTAGGATACCATATGGGCTTGGAAGCCACCAGAGTGGCTTTTACCGAAATAACAACCCAATTGAGATTTTTTCGTGCAAAATTAATAACCTGGTTCTTCGCTGGAGAGTCTCCCAAGGCTTTATTGATGGCATCTGTAAGAACAACATTAGCACCAATAACACGGGACTTCATCCTAATCCCTGGAGAACCAAGATGAGTAAGGGTTCCAATCATAGATGGGGAAGTTGCCCATTCGCAGGAATTTGCAGGGGGTTCTCCGAGAAAGATATAAATGACAAATGAACCAAGCATTTCAGCCTGGTCGATGACAACTCTAGCCTGCCATTCCTGGCGGGTGTTGGAGTTTTCAATTGATCTTTTATTCTTCGGGGATGACTGAGGCCCGTAGAGTTGATTAATCGCCGTGGTCGTGTGATTTCGAAGCACATCAAAGCTTGTAAATGTTAGGAGGCAAGGAACCTCCGGATAGCCATAGGAGAGCGGAAAGATGGAACTAGCAGTGGAAACGTTTTCGGAAGTCCAAAAAGAGTTATCAAATCGTCGGAAGGGATAAAGAGGAGTATTGACCGTATCCAATTGCGATGAGGGGTTGGCGAATGTCGGCACCGAGGTCATGGGTTCTATGAACGTGTTGGGTTGAGCGGACTGGTACATCGCCATCAAGCGATCCATATTACAGTGATGAAACCTAGGATATTTAGCATACACTCTTATCTAGTGATATCAAGAATAAGTTTATGAGACTTACCAAAAGATTGGGTCGTACGCGGAGTACGGGATATAGGCCATATGACCAGCCCCGCCAATGGAAGCATGGACTTCATCGTGAATGTTCTCGACATTGGCGGTAAAGTCATTAAACTTGGCATAACTAAAGGCTAGATAAGTTGCTTGGTGGCGACTGTACCTGATTGTTAGCCATTATCTATTTAAATCGGTACGGAAATTCTTACTTGCTATATGTATTTTGAAGCGTGCCATCAGCAAGATCCTCTTGAGATTGCCCAGCTTGGTTTGGTTGCCGCAGAGTGGTTCGCCATGTCGAAAACTAAAAGACGCGTTAGCTATTTCCTCTGAGGGAGCTAATATGTGCTTCTAGGAGAGTTTAGAATTACATCACCCCAAAATGTAGAGATTGAGCTTTGAGATTGAAAGTTATAGGTATAAAGAGGGTTGGGAATTGTAGTATTGACAGGGCCGCCATCTGGCCCGGGTTGGATCACAGATACAGTAGCAACTTTGACAATGGTAGGAAGGTGACTTTGGCTTGTTGGATCACTCCAGTCCCAGTATCTATAGGTTGGAAGAGTTAGATCAGAGAGTAAATCAGATTCATTTAGGAGGTCTTACGGTATTCTGACGCCATTGGCAGCACTGATGAACCTTGTTTGTGCGTCTCCAGAGAATCTATTCGCGATTTCAACGGCTTTGCGATAAAGGGTTTGCTGCGTAACAGTATTAGTCTCTGTTGGTGAAGTCTTACGCTAGATGAAAAAAAATCTACCTCTAGAAGGACCAAATAAGGGCGATGCCAAGAGAGAAAAATGGTGCTGTGGTGTGTACAGTAGCCTAACTGCCAGTTGTAGTTCCCCTGTGTTGGCATTTGCCATCTTGATGAGGTAAAGCTGTTAGCCCAGTCTCTGGCCCAGCTTTATAATATTCGCAATTGAATATCAAAGGGATGAAACCTACGGTCCGAAAGGCGCACCATGGATCCTTGACAGTTGGTAAAAGCTTAGATCGTCTGTTTCTGGCGCTAGTTGGAGCTCCCTCCAGGCTAACAGCAAGAGGTTGAAGGTATCCGGATATTTTGTCTGCATATCTTCAATTTTCAATCTATCGACGCAGGTATTGCCAGCACCGACTACCGGTACAAAGTTCGGTGGCGAGGCTGAGCTCGATGCTTGAATGAAAGAAGAGGCACTGGACGATTTTGTCGCCGATGTGCTGCTTGCTTTTGAAGTGCTGAAGAAAACCGGCGGTGGTGGCACAGACGAAGTTGCGTGGGAGCTGGGGGCCAAGGTATTTGGACTAGAAACGGAGCTTACCATAACGGGTCTGGCATGGCTAGTAGTACTAGAAGGAGCGACGATGTGCGAAGGGCTCGTAGATTCAGACACGGCAGCAGCCAAAACCAGGGAACGGCTGGATGAGATAGATGAAGGAGAAACAGCAGGTGTCGCTCCAACAGTGACAGTGACAGTAGATGAAACCGTAAACATGAAAGTAGTGCCTTCATTGATCTGTCGCTTTCCGAAACCATTCTCGCCTGGCACTTCTTGCACAGCCGCATTTCGACCAAATGGTTGAACTTTAGCAACGGGAAGAGGGCCAGCAGCAGAGACTGAAGACAGCATGCAGGCGAAAGCGAGAAGAAGAACCCAAAGGATCCCTCCCGAATGGATTTTTGATCCAGGTTTAACGAATGGAATTGCCATTTTCTAATACGACAAATCGTGTTCGAGTCAGTTGATATACCAAGATAGCTATACTTGTGGAGCCATAGCTGGGATGACTATATATTCACGTACGTACCTTTGAAACTAGCTGTTTCAAACTCTATATGATGGTCCAATATGGAGAGTGAGGGAAAGAAAGAGAGAATTAAGAGGTAGGGATGGAAGGTAAAAGAAGGAGAGATGGAGATGGAGAAATAGTTGCTGAAGATGGATGCTGTCACCGCTGAGGATTTGCTGATTCGGTGTTGCTGAACTTCACGTAGCCCTCAACTCACAGCGTGTCTTGCACAACCACACAGTACGCAACCAACTCTAGCATTGTACCCTGATACAAAATATATAGGCACAGTCTTGGTCTCAGAATTACTGCTAAGTTTCCCCAAACTTACCCTGGTTGCTTGCAGTCTCGTAACCAAACCATGGGTTGCCTGGTTGTGAACATACAATGCATTTGGTACCAATTGGTGCGTGGGCTATTGTACCGCACAGAAGTTGAGCAACGTTAATGCTGAGACCCGTTGCAGCGTTTCAAAATACAACAAAAAATTGTTGTTTAGTCTGGTACTGAGAGCCTGCTATGCGCGAGTCTGCAGTGTAGTACCACTATCTACTTGATCAATCTGTGCATTGTTACGTCAACATGTCTTTGTGTTAATCGTTATTCAAAAGGGAACTCTGGAGTTATGATAGATTACAAAATATATTATTATAAGTATATAACATGAGCATTATTCATCTTCTGCGAAGCTTGGGCGGCTTTAATTCGAGTCCCAAGACACGAAATGAACGAGACAGTATCGCTATCGCAAGATATATCGGCTGGGATGGACTTATCGGGGAATTAGAGACATTTCAAAAACCGACTCTCCATTAGATATCAAAAAAAAAAAAAAAAAAATTAAAGAAGAGGGGGGTTAGAGTCAAGGCTACGCAGTTGCTCCTGTGTCTCATCCCATAATCTTTTTTGAAACTTCTGTCCTTCGGCGGTAAGAATAAAAGATGCGGGTCTATGAATACACGTAGTGTTAGCAGCCTCATGCCTCCTGCGTTCTTTGTGAAAAATCAAATATTTTGGAAAACCTTACGATATAACTGCTCCGTCACTAAAGAACTTCCCGGATCCCTCTGACCCGGTTAGTGTCGCCAAGACAATGGCTCGAGCGCCCTCTTCCGTGCTTCTCGCTAAAAGCGATCGTAAAACTTTCATGGGGTACTTGATGAAACCGGGTGAGTTATTGTCAAACCCAGTCTTAACGAAGCCGGGGCACATCGAATTAACAACTACCTGCGCGGGATCGATTCGAGATGCTGTTTCGTTGGCGTATGCGGTGATAAGAATTTTACTCTGGCCATACCGACTCACACTCATGGTCTTCGGGTCGTTGAACCAGTCAAAGATGGCCTCGCCTTGAGGTACCGTGTTTTCCCCGAATTTAGTCATCGTTTGCATCATGGACGAAACAAAGGTCATATGCGATGGTTTCCCCGTTGACATGGCAGATTGCCTCAGAACTGTGACTAGATATGGAGTGAGCATCGCATTGGCGAGGTAATTGATCTGGAAACTGCTCTCCATTTTATCAACCGTTGGAATGTAATTGAAGAAGCCGACACCCGCGTTAAGCACGGCGATGTTGAGAACCTTCACTTCATCAAAAAATATCTTTGTGAAGGTGCGAAGGGAATCTAGTGACGCCAAGTCGAGTTGATAGATATGGATATTTGCCTTGGGGTTGTTTTTCTGAACGACCGGGTCGGCGAGTAACTCCTTCTTCGCTTGTTCTCCTTTTTCAGGGCTCCGAACCAATAGGTATAGCGTGGAGGCGTTCAGTCGAAGATAATGGCGAGCGCTTTCGAACCCGAGCCCCGAGTTAGCACCGGTAACAAGGACGCTGTATCCACTCAAGTCCAAATTGGGGGGGAACGCGGGCAATTTGGGCATCATCGCGATTGTGCGAACCTGGAAGTACTAAGTATCCGGAAGTATAGAGCTATCGTCTTACGTAGATAGTTGCTCGCAATCGTGCGGGTCGCTGAATGTATGACTTTTAGGGAGGATATGTCCCCATTATATACCAGAATACGGGGATGTTATAATATACTATCAAAGCATCGGATATAGAGGTCGATATCTCACCCCATGACTCGGAGTCGGCGTATGGCAAGACCATATGGACCGAATTAGTGTGGTAGCACCAAATGGCATGAACCTCGGTATCTTCTATCCTGCAGGTATGACGAGACCACAGGTATGCAAGATATTCGAAATACCCACAGCTGCAACACACGACTATAGTACTTGCAGTATACAGTAGCCCGTTTCCATTGATGAGCGCCCGGGAATCATTTGAGTAGCGTTGTTGCAATTAATTGGGACAAGAAGCTCAGCGAAGGGCAACTGATCATGCATATACTCTGTCGGATAAGTCCAATGGTGTACATACCTAGGTAGCTTGCTTTCGAGATTCGGAACCCAGTTTAAACGTTTAGGTGGTTATACTTGTTATTTACCTCAAAAGCCCAGGCCATGACGAAACTCGAAATTTGTTGCATTTTACACAAGCCTTGACAAGGGGACTGTTTAGTAAACATGTAACGCCTTACAAACTTAGTTTTCATACCTCTCGAGGGATGAAATCCGATATCGATATCTGCTGTGCCTTCTCCGTTGAATACGGTCGGGCAAACTGAACACCCGAGCGAAGGAATCCAAAACCTTATCATTAATCTCTCTCAAGTTAAGCTGGATTTGATAGATCCTGAGAGCTTGAGAATGGGGTTACCGAAATGGCGAGGGTTGTGCGAATTCGATTTGGCCGGCAGAATACATTCGAAGATGTTACCAGGCTTCTCGGAACAATTTGTTGACCGTGGCCGATATAACAGCTGCGAGGCGCAACACTAACGCTATCTGGTAATGGAGATTGGAAAGACCCTGGTCGTGCATGCCGCATACCTGAACAGTTGTCTCCACATGTGGATCCCGCCTAGAGAGGCTGCTTGGTAATGGTAAGTTTTGTTTTTCGAGAAATATTGAATTGTACTCCGTCTTTGAGCTTTTGAAGGTCTTGAAGCATAAGGTTTAGGTTCATTTTCATTATTAAACAGAAGTGGCCTATCTTTGGGAAGGTTTGGTTTCAAAACCAGAAGTTGCTTATTTCTTCACAGCACTGTATTTACTAGGAATAAAGCTCTGTCCACAATAGCAGGCCAAGGATTCAGGGGGATTACAGAAGACACCTTGCTGGTGGCGTCCAAGACGTGAATATAGCCCTTCCCTTGGTCAATTGCTCTTTGGTATCCAAAAGCAGCCAGCTGCGGGTGCACCCAAAGCAAAGTTGTGGTAAACGGAAACCATACAAATGTGTAGGAGACTCCAATAACCCATCTGAAACTTGGTATTTTGATTTCGCCATCTGTGAAAGTCCTAGAGGCCCAACAGAAGAAATCTTCTATAGTGATAGCGATTGCTTGCGCATAGAAAAAATACGCGACTTTATGCCAATTGGGTCGTGTAAGCGGAGAGGTAGAGACGGAGTAGGTCATAGGCTGCGTTACCGTCACGAAATAGACCCCGAGAGCATGAAAGATACCAGAACTCAGTCTCGGCACTCGACCGTTTTGCGGACACTCAAACTTGTTTGACAACGCACCACAGTCTAGTGCCGAGACTGCCAGAACTAGCAAAGGCTGAGAAGAGAGTAAAGCAATGTCGCAGTAGACGGAGGGGATGTGACAATCTCGACGGTTCATCAAACAAGATGCCTGCTATTCTTTCTCCAGGAGCGTTAAGGCTCTGCATTCCACAAGAGTTAGCAATGCAGCTTTTGGCGGATGGTGTTTCAACTCACCCGTCTCAATTTGGCTCCAGCTTCCACCTATCCCAAGTCCGACGCAAATGAGGGCAACTTGATTATAGGGGCACACTGACGTGTGAGATTATCGGCACGACCCAACCAGTGAGCCCCAACTAACATTTGAAATATCTTGTTACTAAAGATTTCTCGTATTCATGGAGAAGGTTCGGTAGAGGTCTCATTTCGAAGCACGCGCACGATATATTGGCAAGATTGTCCGACGAGGTAGAGTCCGAGGTATATCTGTAGAAGCAAGAAAACGGATTGCTGAACAAATGCTCGCCTATCGACAGCATACTTGGTCGGAGGAAATGGAACTTGAAAGTTCCACCCGATCCCTCGTTAAGAGAAAATAAGAAGAGCCCAATGGATCTTTCTACCTACTTTCTACGGGTATCCTAGGCATTCTCGAGCGTCAGTCTGTTCGGGCTTGGGTCTGAGCCTATAAAAGTGCTTCGGGGCGTCATAGCCCTGAATGTACAAATAGTCACAAAATCGGAACAGGAAGACCGTGGTGAAGAGGCCGTACAGATAGCTTTCGTCAGCGTCGCGTCTCCTAGTGGGTGGCCATGGAGTAGCATAAAAGATGAGAATCGCGGGAAGAGGGTAGAGGCCTAAGCTAACAAGTGAGGACGAAGGCAAAGACAGGATGATGAGAGTTAAAGTAGGCACCCCGAAAAAGGCGGTCTGGAGGTAGTCTAACGCAAATGTCATTCGAATAGTGCACTGGTAGACGAATGCTGTTTGAGACCGGCCGACGATGCAAAGCGATTGGCTAGGAAGGGGGTTCCATCTTTGCGAGAACCTGTAGTTAATAACAGACTACATTAATCCAGGGACGCGCTGAAACCTGCCGCGGCACACGCTTAGAATCATGTTCAGCGGTCCCTCGATATCGTGATACTCGTTATCATATTATGAGTGAGCTACGTATTCGTATTGATTGTAGGATTGCGCGAGATGGCGAGCTACCGAAGAGATATATATAAAAGATAAGATAGAGGAAGTTGTAGATACATCTAGATGTGGGACGCGACCGGAGGATCAGATCTAAGCAACCGCTGGTCATTAGATTAGCGAATTGTTTCTGCAAATCATAACAAAGCAAAAAACACACACGCCAGAGCAAATCAGAAGGCTGCCTTTTAATACCAGCCGTAAGCAGAACGTGCCACCCCCAGACTAGAGCAGAAGTAAGTGTTCACTCCATTGGATGCAATTCGTCGTATCAAAGCTTATGCGAAGTAAATTCAATCAAATTCCGGGTTCGATATTTTAAATCTCGATATCTTATATTGATATATCTACCCTCTCGCACGCACCCATGTTCGTCCATACGCGAATTTATCGCACAAGTCGCCGCCGGAGTTTGAGTATCACATTTGCACTTTCGAGTTGCTACGTCGTTAGACCACCCTCACAAGCACCCGCGATTCCAGTAAACTGTCCGAGCAGGTCTCTCTCGAGTTCTTCATACTCAGAATCTCGACAAAAACAACTTGATAATATTCTTCGAGGCGGCAAGAATGTTCTAGCCCGTCTCGGGATATCACTCCAACGTATCAAAGATGCGGGGTTCTCGGATTACGACCAAGAGGCTATCTCGCAACGCATTTCAGAGCTCGAAAACACCAGAATCACGACAAAATCCGTTCTCGCGTTCGTCGGAGTTTCAGGAGTTGGTGTGTGACACCTAGTTTACTTTGGCATGCGTGTGGTATTGGTGCATCACTCATGTGTGTGTATGTATCTAGGCAAATCAAAATTATTGAATGCGGTGCTGGATGAACCTGGGCTGCTACCATCTGTATGTCTTTGACATTTTGATGGAAGCAGCTTGTATAGATTTTGCCAACATACTGACTTTGGCATCTAGTCAGGTCTCCGTGCTTGCACTTCCTTTCCAATTGAAATCAGCCAAAGCGAAGGAAATTCGCTCCAATACCGTTTAAATGTTCAATATATAAGCGAGGATGAACTCAAATCTGAGATGAAAGGGCTATGGTACGATGTGCTTGGACAGGAGACAGTTGGCGAGGTGGAGAGCTTGAACATAACTATTTCCCTACGTTCCTACCGACCTACCGACCCCGAAAACCGCCAATCTGCTGATACTGCTCTCTCCAAAATACGTGCTCTTTTCCCTCAAGCTGACCGGCTTAATTTTGAAGCTTTGTCAAAGGAAATTCGCGATCTCTATAATTCAAACCCAACATTGATTGATGGCGAGTACACACTTGAAAGTGACTCAAAAATAGAGGTTTCCAAAGTCATCCGTTCCCTTGGTCCTGCGGGTATCAATTCTAGTACTGGAGAACCGTCTCTTTGGCCTCTTGTCAAAGTGTTAAAGTGAGCCTCACAGATAACATGAAAATTTCAATAACTAACAGTTACCTAGAATTGGCCTCAAATCTCCCGTTTTAAGTACAGGAGCTACCTTGGTGGATCTCCCCGGACTACGAGATTCTAATGCCGCCCGCACTGCGGTCACTAATAAATATATAATGCACGCAAATGAACTGATCGTCGTAACAAAACTCACAAGAGGCATAACCGATCAAACTACAATGGAGGTTTCTACACGAGGATACGAAAATTTCATAAAACGTGACTCTAGAAAATCGCAGCCGGTCATCTTTACCTGCAGTGACGTATTGTCCCCTACGATTTCCTTTTTAGCTACCAGCTGAAGCTGAAGCTGATCTATCAACTCCAGCATTTTGAGACGACAGACGCACTTGAGGATTTTCGTCATGACCATCAATTTGTGGAAGAATATTCAACTCTCCAAGACCGTATAGATTCCTTAAATGATAAGTTGCGTCGAAGGTAACTCGACCCAATCCTATTCAACCGTTAATGTTTAGTCACTTATTGACACCAAGGTATAGCTCAAAACAACCCGACCTATATATGAACGAGATAGAACACCTAGAAGCTGCGTATGTGCTCGTTCCTTTTCGAAATAATAGTCTTTGTTTTAAAGCATACAAGTCGGTAAACTAATCCCATATTCAGTTTATATACACTTTGTGTCCAGACAAGAGATAAATATATTCTTCAATGGATCCAAAATTCCCCTGAGCAGAAGATTTCTATAAAGCCATTTATTACTTCTGCGAAACACTATCTTTTGCACATCGCGAAGTCTCCGACGAGAGATTCTCATATAATCATGACGATTCCACAAACACAGATCCCAGATGTTCAAGGGTATTGCAGAGAAGCGCCACTCGAAAAGTTGACAGCCCTGGCAGCCCAGTTTATCAATAACATCAAGGGTGTAAATGTTTCAAGTCGAAACTATGCTAGTAACGTAGTAGCGACAGTGGGTGAAGAAGCCCGACAAAAAGCCGAGAAAGATGCCATGGTTCACCTCATAGACTTTGTCAATGTTAAGACCCCTGACCTGGAGAATCATTCTCTAAATCAAAATGCTAATGGCATCATAGGAAATCAAGAAAGAATTTATTGTTTTAGAAACCAACATGAAGAACGAATCTCGAGCTTTCAATGAATCACTAGGTACTCGCCATTTATATCTTACGGAATTGAATCTCCATACTAAACTATACCGTAGTCAGGGCAAGCCAGTCGGCTCAAAAGCATTTTGCCGAACTCAATAAGAGTTTTGACGGGGTACACGCCAACATGTCTCTCCAATTTACAAACGAAGTATTTAACTAACTAATGTCTACAGGGCCGTAGATTTCGTAAGAAAAGGCTTTTGTTGCTATGCAAGTCTTGTCTAACCGAGTGTAGAGACGGTTAAATCAGCATATAGTCACTACGGTCGGGGGCAAACCGGAAAGTTAAAGTGTCTGAATGATCGGTTCCTCGAACCTATGACCATCGACTTGAGCACATCCTGGGACAAATTCAGGTTACGAGTTGAAGAGCTCTTGGCATCTTGGAATTCTAAAATGGAAACGGCTCTCGAAAAACTAGAAATAGTTTTAATTGGTGAGAACACGACACACCGTCACTTAACGCATATGGCTCACCGGTCTAGGATGTGTCAACAAGCATTTCTCGAGGATTCCGAAGGGCCAAACCGCTTCCATTCAAGTTATCGAAGAGTTGGTCAGTGCTAGATTAGGGTACGTTCAAACCAATATTAAGATTGCTTGTGAGGCATTTTCTGAAGGACAGCAGTAAGTTAAAGTTTCCTGCTTCCATTTTCCCAGCTTACACATTATAGATTTGTTGTGTCTCTATTTCTTCAATCAGATCGATTGAGCGAGCTTCTCAAGCCCGGTTATGATCAAGCTCTTGAAGAAAAAGGTACGTATAAGAATGTCTTCAGAAGAGTGAAAAATCCACTGATGCCCATATATATAGGCGTCGGGGCGTTGACACGAATGACGGATACTTTGAACTTATTCGCCAGCAAAAATAAAATCTTTCAGAAGCTCGCGGATGAAATATTGCAAGAGGCAGACAAAATTCAAAAAGAAATTAGCCAATTAGGAACGAAACTAATTGGTGCTATTGAGAGGGATACACACGCTGATATTGGCCTCTGGCTCAGAACCTCGGCTCTTGCGGAGGGGAAGGAAGCAAACTTAAAAGCCGAATTTCTGCAAGTGGTTAATAGCTGTGACGAAGAAATTGATAAACTGTATGAGGAGTCCAGGAAAATAAAGGCAATTCAAAATATATAAAGGATGGTAAATTATGTATATTTGGGATGCAGAATTCAATCAATTCTACCGCGCGTCAACGATTTCTGATTATAAATTGAAGTGTGTTGCTTTTGTGGTAGAGTGCCATTGCGGAAGCTATATTCTCGGCTTTCATGGTCTAGAATGGCCGGTTTCTTGGTATCCATCCAGCCTCCCGTGATCCAGCTCAGCCGCAGGAACCTACTTGAATTAATTGTTGGTGATTAGTTGTATCAGTTCTCAAGTACTTAATAAGCTTAAGGGCATACGTAAATCTGGGATCATCCAATCTCATGAGCAACCGATTGCATGCTGTTCCACCCTTGTGATTCACGTATCCAAATAGCCTCGAGAACCAGGTATCCAAATGCTCACGCGCGAGTGCCCTATTTCGAAACCATTCAGCATAACTGAACAGCATTGTTACTCCGATCGACTGTGAAGACTCCAGCTTCGCCTATGAAACCAAAGAAGCTCACGATATTCCGGTGCTTGATTTTTCTTATTTCAAGCCTAATTGTCTTACCAGGGGGTGTTGCACAAAATGGTGGGTTTATTTGGGACACATTCACGACTGGCTCGAGTAAAATCTTCGTACTGACGTTTGTTTAGATTGTGGGGACCTTACAGGGACCGCGGTCCAAAACGTTGCTTCAACTTGTGTCCAAGCAGCAGATGTAACCATTTCAGCGTCATCCACCGTCTCCAGCGTCGATTTGGCAAATCTACGCAATATCAAAGGAGATTTGGATTTGCAAGGCTCAAATCTCCAGTCGTTTAAAGCCAATGACTTGGAAAGCGTAACAGGTATGCCTTACACAGCGCATATTCTGATCTAGAGTACCCCGGTTTAGTAACATACTGTACTGCATTATCAACTTATATATATAGGCGACTTTACTCTGATTTCGTCTCAGTTATCGACATTTTCCATTCCTCGTCTATTTAATATTACCGGCGACGTTTACCTCAACCTTTCAACCTCCCCTCTTGGTAGCTTCTCATTAGATTTAACCGCGATCAGCATCGACACCGATTTTTCTTTCATCGACTGCCCTAATCTTCAACGAATAAACATCGATGTTACGCCCACATCTCCGCAAGGCAATCGAACACTAGAGCTATATCTATTGAATGGGTTGAATACGCTTAGTATTACGGGAGTAGAGTTTGCGACTGTCAACGTATCTGCTGCTTTAATATCTTCCCTACCTAACATATGGGCAGATACCTCAAATTTGATCAAGTTGTATTCATTACCTACCCTGGGCAATGTGACAGTATCGACGAAGAGTGTTGGCAATGTAGCGATCGCTGGGATCGCCTCAACATCAGTTAACTTCCCAGCGCTGTCTACTGTGACTAACAATTTCGATTTTATACAAACCGACACATCGATACTGCTACTGCCTGAATTGCTCACGGTTACGGGTGGAATGACCATTAGCATCAATGAGAACCTTCCTCGATTCTCCATCCCTAAGATTGAAACGATCTCGGATTTGGCGATTGCAAACAACTCGATTCTTACAGATGTCTCCTTTGGAGCTTTGAAAACCGTGGCGACTATCGCAATCCAATACAATGACAATATGGCAAGGGTTGATTTAGGGGCATGGTTCCCAAGCCTATCTCAAGTCACTCGGTATATGGCTGTGACTGGCGCATTTAATAAGTATTTCCCAGTCCGGATGACTTTGAAATGAATATTCATGCTGATGGTGTTCCAGTATTACATTCCCTAATCTGCAGAAGGGGGCCGGCGTCAAAGCACCATCCATTACAATAGTCTCATCCGTAGAACTTGACTGCGACTTGGCCCGGAGTGAAGTAATCTCGAAACAAGCTATCCAAGATATCGCGAATTTTCAATGCACTTCAGGGCCAAAGGGAACGAAGCCGTCGGCTACGAGCAACCCCCCTTCACCGGCATCGACGAGCTCTTCCACAACTGATGTCGGCAAAACGGGTGATAGTGGCAACAAAAGCGGACAATCGCACACAGATGTCGGTGCAATAGTAGGTGGTGTTGTAGGAGGCGTCGTTGTTCTTGCTGCCCTCGCTGTGCTTGTGCGATATTTACTCAAACGTCATGAGCCAACGCCCCCCGAGGCAAATGTCGGAGACAATAAACTGGGTGGGATTGAAAGCCATGTTGGAGGAATAGAAGATTCCGACCGGCATATTGGAGGCGTCGCTTCCGTAGGAACTTGATGTATATTTATTTCGAAAATTTCACGTATATATTTTCCGTTTTTGGTGTCGCACCTATAATTCGTCTTTTCAACTAAGAGCATTGAATTGATATGGTTATATAATTATTTCTTGATCAATATATAGAAGCAAAGGTTACATCAATGATGCCTAGAGCCCTGCCATACTTCCCAGGGCGTTATTCAGCAAAGTTCTTCCTCCTTCGATAACACCTTTGCCTGCGGGTACAGGCTTTCCGTTTCCAACGGCTAGCGAGACCAGAACCTCCGAAAACTTGTCCAACGGAGTGACCATACTGGGAACGAGGGGCCTCAAAACCGCGGCCACGGCTTTGATCGTCTTATCTCTGAGAGCTCGAGGTCGCTGAGCGGTCTAATTGTCCCCAGGGTCCATGAAGGATGGGCGGACGTTGTAAACGGAAAACGAAGGTGTCTTCTTGGTCATGTCGAGAAGGAGAGACTCCGCCCTGCCCTTGACGCGAGCCCACATTTGAGGATATTTACCACTTGGGTCAGCGTGATCGCCGGAGACATAAATAAAATTGAATGGCGCCCCGTCATTGAGCGTGGAGAAAGCCTGAGCGGCTGCGATCGGGTAGTCCACAGTGATTTCGGTATAGTCACTGGGGGTGTTGTGTGTCAGCGCCTTGCATTAGTCGCCTTGTCGTGACGCGCAGCTGTCATGCCGAATAGGAAGTCCAAACCTTTCTTTCATTCCAACGGCAGAGATGCCCTGCGCCCAAATACATGCCGTTGCTCCCTGAAGCTAGGCTAGGACCTCTGGAGGATAGGTCTTGAAGTCCTTGTGAACTATGCAATTCAATTTCTCATTTCCTGCACCCAGGTCTACCGCTCGTCTGGATAGGACTGAAATTCTAGATACCAGGGGCGAATTTAAACAATAGTGCAAAACCGCAGAACCTGCGAGACCTATTGCGCCAGTGAGAACGATATGGGACATCTTATGAAATGATATGCTAGGTAGAGGGAATGCAATGAAAGTGACGGGATCGGTCGGTTGGTTTTCCGTTCCAAATGCTGGTGCGTACCAGCGAGGAATTTCAATCATATAATCAACGAATAGGCTAGAACAAAAAATATCCCAATCGAATATATATACGTATGAATGTATATACGAGGACAATTAATATATTCATTGATGTGGAGAAGATGCTGACATGCTAGCCTCGGCAGATATCATTGCTGCATGTATACATCGCTATTACATCCCATGCACGCACGCTTTCTTCAATGCAATGCCGACCGTCGGAACGACATTTTTCGACAAATTGAAAGGCGACCCTTTAATTTCTGTTTATAAAGATCGCAAGTCCAAAGCCGGTATCCTTCGCTTTCAAGACACGATTCCTCTGGACGCTATGTAATTCTTCTTTTTCGATCACAGTTGGCGCGTCGATTGGGCAACGTTACCATGCCATGCACTTACAAAGCTCCAGACACGTGTTGCCAGCTCCAAGAGAACCACGAAAATTTCCGGCGTTTTCTGGCGACAACGTTCCCGGGAACGCGATTCGTTTAGAAGCAGATGATATTTGGACATAATTAACTATCCAAAATCCAAAAGAAATTGGATTCTCATTTGGACATTTCGAGTCGCAATCCCAATATGATTCCACCTTGTCCTGCTCATAATGTCGCGAACTGGCGGGAAAGACATTACCGAAATTAGAAATAGTCGCCGCAACGATGGAGTTTTCTCTCCTAGTTGAAGCCTAATTGTTATTTTGTTTCAAAACATCATTTCGTTTGGGTTCCTTGGAAAGGCTTATTCGGTGGAGCAATTTGACCTTGGGCCCACGACCAGAAAGCAAAAATCAACTTCTTTCATTTTAAGAATTCATCCGACAAGCAAGACAAAGACCTCGTACCAATTGTTTAGCTAGTCTGGGGTTGTTTTGCATGCAAAACGGGAGAAATGCAGGCGCCACACGCGGGTTCGCTCGTGTTTCCAGCCTCGGAATTTCCGTGAACTAAGCATGGACGAATATGCATCAACTTAACTGGGGTAGTGTCGGGCTAGGGCATATTCTAAAATCCGTTAAGCCATTAGAGTCTTACAAACATTTTTCCTCATCTTCTTGAAGCTTTGTAAGCATGAAATTGATATTTCTCGGACCTTTTCGAATCAACTCCGTCGTGTCATTTACGATGGCAGAAGGAGTGTAATCTGGATATGGTGGACCAAAACCGCATTTATCATTTTTATTACCACCATGGGATTTGCAGAAACCAGACATTTAGAAGGGCTTTTCTTTCTTAAAACAGGGTTCGAGTGCTTGCAACCGTGTCGAAAGTTTTTCCGAAGTGCGACTGGATGAATGCATCTGTTCTCTCACATTTCTCTCGAGATAGCCGTGGGAACACGAAATGTCGAACATTACGTAACAGGTTGGCTTTTGCACGGGCGCCGACCCGTCTGTACACCGATTGTTCCGCAGATTGGTATGGACCTTACTGGTCAATTGGCTGCCAGCAGTAAGCAAGCCGCAGGTCGCCATAAAAGCGCGCCTGAACGGGACTCTGTTATAACCTTGTTGGCGTTGGTAATGCTATTTTTACCCTTCCTCACACGGAATACGTATAAAAGGCTGGAAAATGATAGGATGAATTCTCAGGCACAAGAAAACGACGGTATGATTATTTAAAGGGCTTGGAATCTTTGAATTTGGCTGTTTGAGAATTATGAGATATCCAACAGTCGGTTTATTCACCATCTAGATATACTTATACCTTCATATATTCATAATTATTATTTTATTACCAAGTACGTGCGTGTACGTACGTTTGACACGACAATATCCACAATGCGTTCGAACTCTATTCTCACACTTACAACCTTAGCTTACGTTGCTTCGGCAGCGAGCGTTACCGTTAAAGTTGGCTCAGGAGGTCTCGTTTACTCTCCCAATAGTATTACTGCTGCTGTTGGCGATACAGTCGTCTTCGAATTCGATAGTCCGAGTCACTCTGTCACCGAGGGATCTTTCAGCGACGCATGCAATCCTGTTACCGATGGTTTCAACAGTGGTATCATTAACACCGACGTAAGAAATCAACCCATTATTGGGTTTTCGCATTTTTTAATTTGACACGCTCATGCAAAGGATGTGCGGTAAATGCCGCTCTTTTACTTGACGATCTATAGCTATCCATCTCCAGACATGAGTTTATATATTTCTGCCTTACTGACCCTATGAAATTATAAGGGAACAACTTTCTCGATAACCGTCGCATCTACCGACCCGATATACTACTATTGCGCTCAGATCGGCCATTGCAAAGCTGGCATGGTCGGTGTTATCAACCCACCTTCGTAAGATTATATTAATTAAGGACCATCGATCGAGATGCCAGAAGCATGCTAACGCTTCATTATCGCGCTATAGATCTGGTGACACATTTGCAGCATGGAAGAGCGCTGCCGCTGCTTCCGACTCCGACTCCGCCCCTCCTTCCGAGGTCTTCGGAGGCGTAATCTCAGCTCCAGGTGGTCAACCATCTACAGCGCCAGGTGTTCCAGCCGCCTCTAAATCATCTGCCGCTGCTACCTCAACCAGCGTTGAGGAGCCTAGTAGCACCGAAGCTTCGCCAACTACAACAGGCACTGATGACGAAGCACCTTCTACCACTGGTGGCTCCGAATCGACTGCTGCAGAGTCCACAACCGCAGAGTCTACCGCCGCAGAATCGACCCCTGCAGAATCTACACCAGCTACCACAGTTGCGACCACTGAGGCATCAGCTACCGAATCCACACTTTCTACCGCCATTAGCACAGAATCTGCCGGTAGTGGGAGTGGTGGTGGTGTATATCCTTCATCCAATTCTTCTGCAACTTTGGTTCCCCCACCTGTTGAAACAGGAAATGGTGCTGGCATCCTTGCTCCAGGAGGTCTTATCGGCACTGTTGCTCTCTTCCTCGGCGCCGCTGTTCTCTTTATGTAATTTCTTTCAAGGTCTTGAGGGTGTTATTTGGATGCAATAATATGTATATCAGCACACGTTAGCCTTATAATATTTAATATGATATCCTTCACGATATTTTGCTCCAAGTCCTGATGTGCGATTTAACTGTACATCGACATTCAGACTAATAGATTAATAGATTGTTCTACCAGAGATGACTTTGGGTACTTTATTTTGTTTTACAATTGGCGGATTTTCGCCTGTCCTTTTATGCTCACAATTTCCATGGGTGCATATTTGAAGATGCACAGCCGGCTTAGAGGTTCAGAAAACGGTCAGAAAACCGTCCTTCTCGGAGTACAGAGGTTTATATTTATTATGGCAGTGTAGGGCTGCGGCATTCTAAATCTATCATTTAATAACAACTCTGAACTAGTCTCCCGTCGGTGCCCTTTATTTACAGTTAATAGTAGTGTCGTATTAGAACAGTTCATGGAGACAGCATTGCTGGCTACACTAAAATCTCAGAACCCTGGCGTAAAGCTATTATTCTGACCGAAACGGACAAACTACTATAGACACTTTCCAACGTGGAAATAACGGTAGGCAACATCAGTGGCCAGGGATTGAACGGTAAAACTGACGCTGCCTCGCTGGTGGAAACAAGAATATGAATGTAGCCAAGTCCGGAATCGGATATTCTTTGATAACCAAGCGCGGCAAGTTGAGGATCGATCCACAAGATAGCTGTACTCCAAATAAACCAGGTGAATGTATACACCGTTCCGAAAAGCCACCTTGTTGGATTTTCTTTCACTCTTTTGCCTTCGGTAGATAGTCCCAAAATCCAACAAAAGTAGTCTTCAATCATAATCACGACTGCCTGAATGTAAAAGAAGTACCCTGTTTTGTACCAACCTGGTCGAGAAGAAATTGGCATAGAATCTTCGTATGGCATTGAATTTGTAGCGGCGCCAAAGTACACGGCCAAAGCGTGTAATAGCCCGGAGATCCCAAATGCGCAGAACAAAAGAAAATACCTTCGGATTAGCCGCTTTGTAGGACTCAGATCCGTTGGATGACCGAATAGCCAGACTGCAATTCTGTCACCTGGTGCATTTAGGCACTATTCCGCTATTTTAGTTATTTGATAGGATAATAAAATTCTAGTTGGTGGCTTACCCTCCGAAGATTCTGATGCCACGCCTTGCCCCAAACGTTCCGAATACTCCAAGCATCTCCAAACCCACCAAACATATCGGGCCATGACTCTGTACGTCTCCAGCTGCCTCCAATTCCAAAGCCTACACATAGCATCCCTAACATTGTGTATACCATGAGGCTATTCGATACCATTGCAAATATCCCTATAAATGCAACAATCATCTGAAATGACTGATTCTTGAAAAGTTCATGAGTCCAAGGATATTGAGTCGGTATATTTCCCCGTAGAACTTGAACCATATAATCGCAAAGTTGGCAGCACAGATACTGGCCTAAATATATAGATAGTATTCTGCTTATTGATCGTCTTATAAAACGCCGACTGGACATAGGGCCTTTAAATTCCGGAAGCGGCACTTGTATATTCCAACCCACACCACGATTGGAGGATAGCAGTGATAAAGCCCATGTGATTTTGCCAATTACGCCGTTCGGGAACTCTGAACGCTTCATATTGTTGGCGGGGCTGACTCGATAAAAATGTGTTGGTGTGTTATATCCGTGTAAGTAAAGGTAATCGAGCATTCTGAAGGAGAGGTCCGCTGTCAAGAGACCCATTAGATATGTGTCTTTGGCTGAACCTTCAGTTGGAGGCCACAATAAAGCTCTGGCTACTAGTAGTGCAGGGCAAAAATAAAGCCCAGCTCGAACAATTGACGTGGATGGGAGTGACAGGATGACAGTTGACACAATGGTGAGACCGAAAAAAGCTGTTTGAAGTGTGTTGAGCAGCATTTCTGAATGTTCATCAGATGCCTACGGCGAGGTTACCTGTAAACCTATCAAAGTTTCGTATCCCAATCGTGTTATAAGAGTGTGAATCAAAAGAGATTATTGGAGTAATTTTATAATTTACAATAACTCCAGGCCAAGTAGAAAGGTGAAGGGTAGTGTGTTGGAAGAAAATGCAACAGTAAGCGGTTCTGAGGCGCAATATATATAAAAACTGATATGAAGTGACAGGATCTCATGGTATAGTGCAGCATACCCTGGCAATATTTATGGCTTTAAAGAGGAGGGTGTTCATTGCAAGAGCCGGAAGAATTCTACGAATTGCAAAAATTTGTACTCGTCGCTGCGAGCCCAGGTGACGGCTGTATACACCATAACATATGGAATATTTTAAAAATGTTTCTTTTCATCACCGCGAAATAATAGTATAATCGTGCTTTATCAAAATTTGTGATCAACGAAGACATACGCACCATGCATGTGTTATTTTCGTTGTAGAGCCAGCGTCTTGTACTTTTGCTTTGAAGTTAATTTAGAGCAAATGCGTCTATCCTATTTTATCTGAGCCCATATACCACCGCTTGTACCTATGTTCGATAGCAAACGTCCTATTTTACCATCCTCATCGCGTTTCTTAGTCGCCCATATTTTGGGACAGTTCGAATAATACCACAGTTAGCTACAGGATAGACGATTATATCTCAGATTGGGGGCAAATTAGAGTCGACTTTTTGAAGTCGTTCTAATGTTTGATCCCATAACCTTTTCTGGAATACCTTCCCTTCATCGGTGGAGAGAAATGGTGCGATGCTTTGGATCATTTTTGGAATTAGCGAAGGTCGGAGATAAAGGAGCTTGAGATTGACTTACGGGGTCTCTTTGCCGTCACTATAGTACTTTCCATTACCATCGGGTCCTGTTAGTGTAGCTAACGTCAAGGCACGAGCTCCTTCCGATGGAGTCCGGGCGATGAGAGATCTTAGTCCTTTCATAAAGTATTTGAGTAAGAATGGGGAATTCGTATCAAAGTTTGTAGCTACGAGTCCTGGGCACATGGAGTTCACGATAACTTCTGTCTTGTCAGGGTTTGCCTTAGAAGCAAGCTCGTTTGCGAAGGCCGTGACAAGGAGCTTGCTGACATTGTACCGGTCCATTCCAAAGTTAGATTTTTGGTTGAACCAATCGATGATATTCTCCTGAGGCCCAATCGAATCCTTTTTCAAGGCTGTGAGATTCTGCATTTTTGAAGAAACGAAAGCGAGGTGTGATGGTGTTCCAGAGGCCGACGCTCCAGCTTTCAATAGGGGTAGCAAGTAGATGGCAAGAAAAGCATTAGACAGATAGTTGACCTGGAAGACGGTTTCGTATCCGTCACCTGAAGGAACATATCGAAAGAAGCTGACACCGGCGTTGAGGACCGCGATGTTTAAAGTTTTGATCTCGCTGAACCTCTTGGCAAAAGCTTTCACGGATTCGAAAGAGGCCAAATCTAGCAGGTAGATTTCCACTACGGCATCTGGGTTTTTCTCTTTGACTATAGGATCGTTTAGGAGTTGGGCTTTTGCTTCTTCGCCTTTCTCGATATTCCGAACGCCAAGATAAACTGGTGACGCCTTTAGCGTTAGGAACTGACGAGCGTTCTCTAGTCCGATGCCGGTGTTGCTGCCTGTAACGAGAACAGAGAGCCCGCTTAGATCAGTGGAGGACGGGAGCTGGGGGAGACGTGGAGCCATCGTAAGAGGTTGCCTATGCTAATGAAGGTGATAGCGAAGGTGATCTAGGAGAGATCTGATGAAGGCAAAGATGGATAGTGATTGATGGTGGAAGGGGATGGTGGAAGGCTTCGAAGGGCGGATGGGTTGGGTTGCGATGAAATCAATCATTGCATTGCCGTTGCATTGCAACACAATAATAATAGCTACAAGACCAGATTAAAGTTGGTCTCGCTGGGATTAAAGTTGATTAACTCGTAAACTTTGCTGAGCTTCTGCCCTGAAGCTGCTCGCAAATTAGGATCACAGAATAAATTCCAAATATTCTTTTTTTCCCCTTTCAAAAGAAGATAAAAATACTTTTCATTTTCAGCATATGCTGGGCACGAGAGTAGTGGGAATGTCAAACGACTAGGCGCATATTCGATCGAATTTGAAAGATGTTTCGATACGAATAAACGAAGTGAGCTAACTAGCTAATTAGCGTTAATCCAACCAAGCTACAACTATTAATTGATGAGTCAATCAATCAATCAATCAATCGATCGATCGATCAGCCAGTCAATTGAGCCCACGCCGGTGTAACAGCTGAGTAACAGCTGCTACAGCTATGCCATCTACGATACGACGGAGCGAGTTAAGGCTTATCATCATCTTGCAATAGCGCGTAAGCATTCCGCACTTATTTTCCTTATCCGGTCGGATCGGTAAGCAGGCCCGAAAACAAAAGGTTATCGTGTCGGATAACTGCATATTATTGCAATCTTTCGTCGTATTGCGACGGTCGACGTCTTTTGATACCATATGATATTATGTAGCACGAAAAATATTGCGCGATGCGACACGGCAATGACAAATGACACAGCCTCCCCAATACGAGAAGCTAGAAGGAAGAATTAGATAAAACCTTGCAATCTTGCAATGAATCCTGTCGGCTCTGCAGCCCTGTTTCTAGGGGCCAACGCTCGATCCGATTCCCGGACACTATATGCCGAGACTTTTGCGCAGCTCGATATTCGAATTCTCTCGGCCGGTTGGCTCGTTCAGGAAAGAAAGATGAGGCTAAAAACGGTGGCCTAGCGACGGAGCCCGGATAGTCGGAATAAACCTTGTGAGTAGGGCCAGGGATAGTTTTCAGCCTCTCATTCAGCCTCTTATCTATGAGCTCCCTTGAAGAGTTCTCGAATACAGCGTTCAATGGGATTGTTTTCCCGTTATCTTGAAATTAGTCGTCGCACATCGGCAAGGTTGTGGGGCAGCGGTGCATCAGATCTCGGTAAGATGAGACACCAATCTTCGCCTCGAACTTCTGGATGCTCCAATCGAAGGGGCGCAATTTACTTTCGGGAAGGGTGGGCAAGGTGTCGCCCGGGAAATGTGACCACAGCCGCCAAGGAATCACTGTCCATGGGCCACGGAGACCAGAGTCCGTGCATCAATAGAGCACGGACCACGGAGCTCGACCGGAAACGACTCCGTGCCTCGAGACCCGTGCTTTGCTTACGACTGTCATCATGCTTCCCGGATGCCATTGTGGACAAGCTGAATTCACCTGTAGCACAATTCGGTAGCACAGATGCAGAAATTTCGTAAAGACCACAAGAAATGAGATTTTAGCCTCAAAATAATACGGCGGTTATCAGTCAGATGATCGATAGGTTGTCTATTTTGGCCAAATATGTATCTATGTAACCGGACGACTTTCAGCCTCCGAAGATGACACCTTGTAACGTTACCAATTCCTATATCGCACAATATTTACGGAATCTTATGCCGTGTGCAACCGGGAAGCGCCGAGGGTGAATGGAAGAGCAGGGTCATGACAAGGGATAGTTAGCTCTTACTATTCAATGTCATTGTTAGGAATTCTTCCGTACCACGGTAGATGTCTACACATGCATCTTGCTATACGTTGTTTGTAGGAAACTTCGGGGCTGAAGGCTTTGAAACAATGAAGATACCATTATTACGGCACTAGGCACATTGCTCCGACTTTTATTTCCCTTATTTCTATTTTCAATTATCAAGAACAACTAGGTAAGCCGGTGTTTGGTTAAGTTAATGCGAATTTATGCTCGACACTTGCTTAAGCTTGGTCTTTCAAATTCCAACACAACAAATCTAAATTGCATGTGCATATCCACAAAATACGAGCATTCGGGGCCGTATCACTTCGATGTTCACTTCTCTTCGATTTCTTTGTTTCGGAGCTGGTCCCTCTTTTCCGTTGACTTTAGATGAAAGTACTCAAACCAAAGCTGAAGCAAAGTCATTTTCTGCTACTAGTGCCAGCGAGTCAGGAGCTCAATGCTTGACTCTGGACTCAAACTTCGGCGTCCAGGCTATTCCATCGCCTCTCATGCGCGAAGTTGAAGCGATGAGGCCCCGTATTCTACAGCATCAAAAGAGGACAAGAATTCAGAAACATCACAAGAAAAAATCGCACTACAAAAATATATACAATTGGGACGACTGCTCATTACAGCCTGTATTATCAAATGCTGCCACTTTCACTTATGATTGGCCAAATAATGATCAAAATCTTTCGATATCTTACCAGAAAATTTCGCCTGCCTATGCCGATGACACAAGCATATTTGAGGTCAACATTACGAAAGATACGAGTAAAATAGAAGACACTAACGGTAGTCATAACTTCGAAGGTAATCTTAGATATATTCTACATAAGATACGCAAGCACTCAGCTAATTCTGAACTAGACTCAAAGACGAGCTTTGGCGAGTTGGAGAAGAACCTTGAAATTCATCCAACTATAAATTTATCTTATCAAGGACAGGTCACATCGAACGACAGTTATTATGATAGCTCCGATATAACATTAAACGAGACACCTTACGAAGGATTGTTTCATTCTTCAATAGACGAGGACTTTTGGTGGCCGAATACGATCTCGTTAGATTGCACAAGACATAAACACATTAATTCTAAAAATATATCCGAGTTAGTTAGCGACTGTGTAATCTTATAAGCTTATATTCAGAAATCCAATCCCTTGAGAATTAGTCCTTTGCGCTGCAATCTACTCAGCAAATAAGAGCATATATTATATCTCAGTATTGCTGTGGTCAATAATCCCAGCGAAAGAATGCATGTCGTGATTAAAGTATAGTTCAACTTGTAAGTTTTGCAATTTAAGTATAACAAAACCAATGTAGTAAATATCGATGGCAAGTATTCTAAAACGAGCTATACACATGAACTATACATAATAGAGTCGCCAGTCTCTCTAGCTGCACTGACTGCGCGTAGCAATACCTAAGCTTGTGTTATTTAAAACGCTACAGTGCTGCGTATATTCTGCGCCGTGGCAGTGATATTTTGAACCACCACCTGACGTAGGAGTACATTAACGTCCAAGTGCAGAACCGTTGTTGTCCATAGCTCAGCGATCGCAACCAAGGTAATCCAGAGACCCAACAGAATATTCATCAAAAACACCTTCCCACCGGTTTTAGGTTGTTTCACATCCAAGGCTAACAGCTGAAGAGGAATATTCATCCCCCATACAAAGACTCCCAACGACCAAAATAGTGCGGACATGTTCGCCTTGCGTGCGGTGAAGGACAGCAAAGCAATCTGTATTGATCCGAGGAACCCAAGGAATTGGTGCATATGATTGTGCAGCAGAACCGCCAGAGACTTCACGCCAATTTTCTTATCATCATTGGTATCCTATTCATGTATTGTTAGCTTGCTCTGACAGCATTTTGATAGATTGAGCGTACCTGGGTTGCGTAAATGGTATCGAAATAAACTACCCAGGCACTGACGGCGAGCACCATAGGAATGGCGTCCCCGATAGTGTCCAAATTTCCGATTACGGAAACCCAGCCAGGAAGGACAGCCATGCCAATTATAGGTCCGAGAATGAGCTGGGGACACTGGACCACTCTCTTCATAAATGGATAGATAGTGCTCAGTATCCAAACAGGGACGCAGACGAGAGCTCCATCATAACCAAGTGTTCGATAGCTGATATAGACCGTAAGACCCATTTCTACTATGAATGCGATGACTGCATTACGAACAGTTATCATACCCGCTGGTAACGGCCGAATCTTTGTCCTCTCGACCTTTCCATCGAAGTTTCGATCCACAATGTCACTACATACTTGCTTTAGTACAGAGATTCGAGTTTAGAAATATCACCAAGGAAAATCTTACTTGAAGGTACAAAATGTCATATGCGCAATTGTCATGCTGACCCAGTTCGCGAATAAAACATTTAGAAACGAAGCAATGGTGAAGGATTTCTTATGCCTTCCAGCGCTTAAACAAGCGCCCCAGACTAAAAAAGAGATGCGAATCTTAGTGTTAGTTGAGACCAGCAGAACCTTGATTTATTACTAACTTGCGGGATAGACGCATAACAGAGACTCGAGAGTGTGCAATCTAGCTAGTTTGATAACTCCAAGGGTAGTATTTCGTTTCGATTTCAACTTGACCGAATTGCTATTCATGGTAGCTTGACGATGTTTGATGGGCATGGTGAATGATATCCTTCTTCGGAGGGCACGGAGTCTGAATCTTTTTATTTAGACCTCACTGCGCACACTAGGTAGACTTGAGACTATTTCGAGTGGGAGATATCGAGAGAGAATGTTAAATCATAAAATGGTAGATATTTTGTAGCAGTTAAAAGTACAGGAGATTAATCACTGCGAGTACCGACAAAATATGAATGTTAAGAGATGTTTGAAAAGAGGCTGCGGTCAGTTGACGGTCGACGGTATATTAGTTTAAAGACGGTAGGAAAATGGTTGGTTGCCACCACATATGCGACCTTGATGAGATAGCAAGAGTCAAACCAAAGTTTTGCCGGGGTCGCATTCATTTGCAATCTATCAATGATATTCCATATTTCCCGAGACAATTGTGACGGTAATATTTGTGCACATGTGCAAAAGCGGCTCGTCAAACCCGAGAGTCACAGATCGCATACCAAAAGCAAAATCATTATTCATCATCAGGGTTATTAGCGGGCTGTGAATAACCGGGATAAGCAATTCGAAATTCAGGCGTGGCTCAGGGCTCCAGGGCAAATAGGACCGGAGGTGTCGGCTTGCTGCGCGCACATTTGGAGAAAATAGGCTACCTAGGCCCCATGCACCGAGGCAAGGCCCCATGCAAGTTCCGAATTGTTGTATTGGAGCTTAATAGGGCAGTCAAGACCTTCTATCTACCGGAAAATATTTCAAATATCTCATTTAGTTCGCATTAGGTTCGACCCTGCAGCGAACAACTAAATATCACATGGTAAATTGAATCTGCTATGCAGGAATACACTGATTAGCCATGTTGGGGGGTCGAAAATGACTGGATACATTACATCGGAAGGCTAGAACCCTGTAGGAATTCAACTGCATTTCGCGCAACTAAGTACTCGTGTATTATAAACGCAGAGAATATTCAGTAGCAGGATATCGAAAGTCCTACGAAAACTTTTATCATACAGAATGTGTCTCTGTAAACTATTATCACACTGTAGTAGCGCTGTGACTAGATTCAAATATCTAATATCCGTAAAGGATACATGTACGGGCCCGAGGTTTCATGGCCAGGCTCTAGAGAATTGATATGCTGTCGAAACAGTCTAAACCTCTGAACGCATACTGAGCTGTTTCCGATCCTTAGAAGCGAGAATTCATGCTCTGGCTTTCAAGCTCATGACGGAGGAAATAGACTTTCCCAGTTAATATAGTTTCTTCATAATTCGATCACCATTTTCGTCAAAGTTCTTTCGCACCACATCTTGGAGACCTCTGATCGCAAATTTCTTCTGGAACCATGAGCTTTCCATCTTATCGCAGGCCGCGTCCCAGTCTGTAGTCCACTCTGGGAAGAATGGTTGATATCCGAGTAGTCCTCCAATGTAATATCCTAGAATGACAGTGATCCAGTAGCCGAAAAAGTGTCTGAATGGAAACCACCATGGAGGCGAGAGATAGGAGTCACCGGCTTCGAACATCTGGTCAAACGGATTAGTTATGTCGATTTCTGAGAATAGGAAAGGGGTTTATTACACAACAAACTTGGATGACATCGGGTGCGGTTCCACGCATCATCATATCTTCTTGATATCCATACCAATTTTCAAAGAATGCTTGGTCCAATTGATAATTTCTGTTATTAGTGCTGGCGCTGATAAGAAAGGTAACTTTGTCGTCTTCTTGCCCTGGTGTCCCCCATAGCCTGTGGTGAGGGCCAGGTTCCAGAGTTACCTCCCCATCCTCGGGTGTGAGGATATGTTCGACATCATTTATCTCCACCGTAAGCTTCCCTTTAATCACCTTGAAGTATTCGTACTGGTTTGGGTGAAAGTGCATAGGAGGCTTCTTCCCTGACTTCTCTAAAGCCTTGACACGATGATGATTGACGTTGATCACCGTATGGAACAAAAAGCACCTTCCCTCAGGAGGGTCCATTTTTGTAACAACGAATGCACCCTCGAACCTATTCCACGATGTTTGATATTAGGACTTGATAAAACTCTTAAAAGTAAATGGGCCACTACTTTGTTACTGGATTCTGACCAGCAGTGTATGTCTTTGGGACACAAGGTGCCATGTTGAATTTTGAAAATGCGTTGGACGAGTTTTAGATTGTGCGATGTAGAAAGGAATATTATATATGGGAGAGGTTTTTGCGGTGGTGTAGTAGCATAGGAGACAATAAACCTCCAAGTGTGGTGGATTTTTGGCTGTTTCTTTGATAGAAGCAATGAGAAATAGAATATTTAACAAAGCTCCATGGATCCAACGGCAAGATGCGGATCTGGGACTCGCCGGCTGGTTTACGAGAAAAGGACTCGCGGTGACATTCAAATAACGATGCTCATCGTTACGCATTCGATTCATACACGTAAGACCCAGTAATATCTAGGGTTAGAATTTCGTTTGATATTTCTCTTATCTTTGGGCAGTTCTGTTGAGAACGCGAACGCGAACGGATCCGAATGCCCATGCAATCATTTTTGCAAAATTTGTACCGGCTTCGTTTAGATGATCCCCGGGATGGGTGCTTGATCAACCGGAATGTTGGATGTTTGCCCTCGTATCCATAGGCCCTGGCACAGCACCAAGCCCCTGGGACTCGATACCACCAAGCCCCAAATTTTGGCTCCGTTTACACTCTGCACATCAAGGCCAAGGGCTTGTGGGCGTTACTTGTGGGGGCGTTAATTAAACCACGAAAAAATATCTCAGGCTGCAGGGCCAAGGTATGTACATGTACTATCAAAACGGACGGTAATTCTCCGTCACCATTCCAATTTCACAACTGAGAACTAGCTTGTATCTTCAAGTAGGGCTTGCTGCATGATTTCCAAGGTTCAAATTCATATCTTGATTCTGTAATCTCGCGCAAAAGATAACAAGTTAGAGTCCAATTCAATTCGATATTTAGCCTAACCATTAACGACGTTCAATAGGTATGAGCGAAGGACCCTGTCCTCCGGGCGAAACTAAGCAATGTAACGCGAGAGGCTTTGGGGCTTGCGAAATACATTGACTCTGAGAACTCTCTCGAAAAAGGATGCCCCCCGCACTAACCTTTAGAGCTATTTTCTATATACAAGCCTCACTTTGATTTCCTCGAACAGATTTAGCGTGATAACCATTTTACTTCGTTGCAGAGCTCCCCAGGCTCGTTCAAAGGCTTCTTCGTGAGTTTCCCCAGGCTCTCTAACGAGCTCCATTCTATGTTCTCGGAAAAGAGCTAGAAATGTAGCCATGATCTCAACTTGGGCAAACCGCTTTCCACTTCATATTCGCGGCCGAGGGTCAGTGAGGGGAAGAAAGATGGGAGGATGTGCTTGTAGACTTACGGGCAGTTTCGCGGTCCTTCACCAAATCCGAGGTATATTCCTCGTTTATATGGTCGACTGGCATCGAAATTTGAACCAGAAAGTCGGGAAGCATCCTGCGCGGGTACTCCAATGGATTCTTGCTTTTGGGTTTGGTACCAGCGGGATGGTTTGAATGTATACGGATCGGGCCAGTATAATGGATTGTAATGAACTCCGATCGCATTAAGAGCAACCATACTGTCAGGAGGAATATCATAACGCTTATTTTTATAAACAAACCAGCTATTCGTGACGTCCTCCGTAGATTTTGGAATGTAAGGCGTCACAGGGAAAAGGCGGGTTGCCTCGTACTATGTTGAAAGCTTAGATTTGTGTTGTGGAAACAGGTCTGACTTGGGGTGTATTCTTACCAAAACGCCATTAGTTTTCACCATCTTTGGGAACACCTCCTCATACTTTAAATCATATATATTACCGACGCCTTCGAGAATCCCATCGATCTCGTCAAAAATTTCTTCTTGAATATCCGGATGCATAGCGAAAAGGAAAAGAGCATATTCTAATGATCTCGCACTAATGGTGGCAATATCCATATCAGTAGCTAGATTGAATCAAAGAACGGGATTTAATCGATTTTCTTACCTCGTCTCATGCCCACTATGAGATTAATTGATATTGCGAGGGCATTAGTCAAGAAAAATTGGGTGTAGCGAGGATAGGAGGACAAACCACTCACGCGAGAAGAAAAATGGCACTGTTGCCCATCACAAAATCCTTTCTCACCCCTGATTTGCTAGCGGAGAGCGAGTCATGAACTTTATCATCCTGAACTCGGGCTTCAGGATCATCAGTTTGTAGCATGGCAGACAAAAGGTTCTTTCCATCTTGCCCATTTTGAAGTTTCTCATCCTCAATACTGATCAACTCCATCATATGCCTTCGCATATTTCTCACTGCTACACCTGCATCTTGGCACATCTTTGGGCCATATTTGTACAACCATTGAGGACAATAGGCCATTAATTGGAGATTTTCAAGAAAGAATTCCGCAGCCTCTCGAAAAGTCATTTCATAGCCAGGAGGGGGGCCCTCCTTTTGTGACGTCCATGGAATTTGCACACCGAAAGAAGCGAGGGTTACGACATGAAGAGCTAGTTTCATGCAATCGGAGCCCATTTTGAAGATAACACCTTCCTTTGTTGAAGTCTTTTGATCCAAGCTTGAGATCCATTCGTCTCTCATTGCGCTAGCTTGATAAAGAGAATCATACCAAACAACTTTGTGATTCGGTTCCGTAAAGGTCTTATTTGTAACCCTGCGATGGAAGCGCCATTCGTCATGTTCGCTCTACACATAGTTCGTTCATATGAGTTATCCAACTTATCGGGAAAATGTTCAATATTGCTGACTTACAGAGAGAATACTTGGTCCAAAGTAACCCATAACCTTTACTACGCTCTTCACAGGTCGTGGGAACTTGGTTCTCTTTTTTGTTATCTCACAGATAACATCTGGGTCGCCCACAAAAACAGAGAGACCCCCAGGGCTCACTACGCAAAATATGTCACCCAAGTCTTCGTGTACTTTATTTTTTGCGTAAAAGTTCCATGAGGGCCCTGAATATTTCACTAGCCAATCGATATTGAATCTTTTTAAAATTGGATAGATAATATCCCGAAGTAGGAGCCAAGATATACTCCATTCATAAGCGGCGGTATATACGTAAGGCAGTCCTGTCGAGATGGCCTTCTGGCGGTTGATCCACAGACGGTATGAAGGGTAGACGATGTTGACAATGAGGAGACATAATGCGACCTCTGTGTACGAAACGGTTGCAAAGATCATGACTAGCTGTTGAATGTTAGTTGGAAATAGAGGTAATCAATTTTAGGACTTTAGAATGCTGCTATCGAATCTGCTTCGAGGATATAAAACTTACTGCGAGTAAATTTTCTGCCTTTGCTAGAAGAATTTTGGTCTTTTCTGATGTGCCAAATAGGTTGGAGGAAGGCTCAAATTTCGGAATTTTTGCTTCGGCTATCAAGATATCAAAATGCGGATACGGCTCTTAGGAGAGTTAGGGACCCTAAGCAACATTAGAATCGATCTCAGCCCGGATCCATAGATTTCTTCTGAAAATGGAAAATGTGAGTATGGGGGTGTAATCAGCTTCGAAACTTCCCGTAAGTCACCAGGTTGACACCCGAATTGGAAGATTTGCGGTAAGCCTCCGGGCGGATACAAACTCCTGTTGCGCCTTGCTTTTCGCATGTGCCGGGGGGTGTCTGGGGGTGTGGGGGCTACCTCGGAGGCGAGAGCTCTGTGCTGGAAATTACAGGGTGTATGGAGCCCATGGACGAGGGCTCTTCTGCACTGCCAACAACACATCCGGAACATAGAGCCCCGGGCAAGACTTGGATCCTCTAACAACAGCCTATCCGGGACACAAGAGTCCTGAATTTGGCATCAAAGGATCGATTCCCACGCATTAAGCCTAAACTTTCGAAATTTCGATCACATAGTGTACACGTATTGAATGCTACACGATGACGCCTTGTCCTAATTTATAGAATTGTCATTGGATGTTGACTGCACAAGTGTACCCCTCTTTACCTAGTCGATCGAGTTCAATGCGGCTATTTTTGCAGGCTTATGTTTTGGCGTAATGAGCTCGATGAGTTATAATTTTGGAATACGACAAGATAATGAAATAGCCTTTTCATTGTTCCATGCATGCATAACTTCAATTCATCATCTCATGCAGCTTTATTGCTGAACTACCAAAGTCAATACTGCTGGGGAGCCAGAGCTGAACCTCTTTAAAAAGTCAAAGTAGCATCAAGCAACAAGATAGTTCTTTCAAAGGTCCAAGGAAAGTGAAACACTCCTAATCAACAGCAAAATCTGCCTTCAATGCGTTATACATCGTTTCTGCTGCTGGGACTTGCATCCCTAGGCCAAGCTTCTGCTAAAGCTGTGCCAAGTCCTTCTGGTGCTATTGACTCCCTTTCAGCGATTCTCGAGGGCCTTGGTTTAAATCCTGCAGGGTTTTCCCTCTTCAACCACAAGAGTTTCCGAGGAAATCCTCAGTTAACTTGCGCCGTTCTTAAATTGCTATTTGGATCGAAAGTTACAATTGCTTCCGCCAGTGGTACCTACACGGCGCTATCAGAAATCAATTGGTAAGGAAAAATTCCCTAAACTCCCCCCCAAAAAAACAACATATTCGTCACTCGACCGGAGAGAATGTATAAATCGAGAATCTCGAAAAACTAAAAACAGTATCTGTAGGTCGCAAACATGCTGGACAGAGCCTGCTTGTATAATTTCTCCAGCCAATGCTCTGGATGTTTCCAAGGCAATAGTTGTGCTTCAAAAACTTCAAACAAAGTTCTCAGTCAGAAGTGGCGGACATATGGCGAATCCCGGGTTTTCTAATGCAGGAGGGGATTCTGTACTGATATCATTGAGCGATTTAACCAAGCTAAGTTTGGGTGCCGACAAATCGATTGCAACGATTGGAGTTGGCAATAGATGGGGCACGGTTTATAACTACCTCCAGCCTTTTAATCTTACAGTTATCGGTGGAAGAATCGGAACCGTCGGTAGCGCCCTCGTACTCGGAGGTACGTAGAACGTTGACGTAGTTTTATTTCTCCTACCTGCCGTCATTTATGAGTAAAAACCTGACGATTAGTGCCCTTGCAGGAGGCTTAAACTATTTTAGCGCGCGATTTGGACTTGCAGCGGACACGGTTGAGCGGTTCCAAGTTGTTCTCTCGGATGGTTCTATAATCAACGCGACTCGCCAACAACATTCGGATCTCTTTCAGGCCTTGAAAGGAGGTTCTGCCAACTTCGGTAACTATGAAAACTTAACCATGTAACAGACTATAACAATTATTGAGAACCTTTCCTACAGGTATCGTGACGGAGTTCGACATGCGAACAAGATCATCTGGTCCTCTATACTATGAAGCGCTCTTATTTCCGAGCGACCAATATCCGGCCATGATGAAAGCGCTAGTTGAATACCAGCAAAATGGTATCAAGGACACGAAAGCTTCCCTTGTTAGTTCATTTCGTGCGGAAGGCAATCTATTGATATTTTTGTACCTGGATCCCGTGATCCGCCCGCCGGCTTTCTCTCCATTTTATAACTTGACCGCAGTTCCATTTTTCCCCCCCGGATTCGCCACAATAACTGACCTGACAGCGGCAGTTGCTATCGGATTCCCTAGTCAACCGCAAAGGGATTTGAATCGTGTTACAAGTTTTGAAGTCGACGAAAGAATTCTAGATTACTCTTTTAAGTTATATCAAGAGGTTTCTGCAACTCTACCTGCAAATGCGACTCTGGAATATGTTCCCCAACCCATCACAACGGACACTATCAAAGTGGGAAACGCTTATGGCGGTAACGTTCTCGGCATTTCGGCTAAATCTCAAATCTGTTGGTGCGCCCTGCATCTATCTTATTTTGCGTAGACACTGATATATCTCAAATAGGGCTCAATATAGTCGCAGAATGGTTTGATCCAGCATACGACACCTTCATGTTCAACGCCACAAAGTTTATTCTTGATGAAACTGATAAATACGCCAAAAGCCTCAATAAATATCTTCCATTTATTTTCCTCAACGACGCGGCGTACGATCAGAAAGTGTTGCCGGGATATGGTGCCCAAAATTTTGCAAAAATTGTTCAAGTTTCAAAAAAGTACGACAAAACACAAACTTTTCAAAAATTGCAGGGGAATGGTTATTTGTGGACGAGAGCCTGATCCGCCGAAAAGGGATCTTGATCTCAGTTCTTGTAATTTTAGCTGAAATAATAATAGATTTCTCATTTTAAGCCTGATAGTATACTATGAGACTTGAAACGAATGCTACCAGTGTAAACGGCTTCCTTGTGGTCCGAGAAATCTAGCGCTTTCCGGCTTGAATCTCCTCGAGTTAGGAATTATGACCAGCCTTAAAATTTTGAGAAATCCTTTAAGATATACCGGTACTATAGATGCCTGAATAATGCTCTCCCACATTTCAAGACAAAAATCGTCGCTGAATCTACTAAATAATCGCAGCACAATAATCCTCAGGGAGCATGCTAGCAGCAGAAAAATCCTCAGGCAGCTGCAGGTGACGCAAGCTCGATCCACCAATCATCTTTTAGATCCAGATGATCGGTATTTGCGGTCCGAGTAGGGCATATCTTCTCGGCATTGTTTCTCGTATTTTAAAATTTTATTTGGGCGTTCCCAGAGCCTTGCTGATAACAGCTTGCGACAATACGGATTATCTTGACTGCCGAAATTTGAGACATCAAATGTGGCTGCGGACCGCTTAAAAGGGCCCACTTTCCGAATTTGCCAAGCCATACCTAAATTCAACCTCTTTTCCCTCCCTGGCCCCATAGCCACGCGGCGTGGAGATCAGACAGGGGAAAATATTTGCCCTGAGCATTTAGGTCGCCGCGTATGCCACGGAAGGGTCTAGATAGCCAGGTTATCCGCCGGGCCTAGCCTGCTGAGCTGAGTCGCTCCTTTTAGGATCCCACGGAGTTAAAAGTAAGATTCACATCGGCGACTCCGGAAATGATATCGCGGTATAGTTGTTTTTCGGAGCGTATACCCACTGTGCCAGACATTGGAACTGCATTTTGCCTAGAGGATAACCAAAGACTCAAACCGGCCCAGCAGCTCAGCTTCCATAGGACCACCAGGTGTTAGAGTGCCTGCTCAATTTGCTCAAACCCATCTAACCGTATCCGGAAGTCCTTTTCGAGGCTTTTTGTTATCTCATGAAGCCTCTTTCAAGAAAACTCACACGGCTAAAACGAGGGATGCTTCTGGGGTTGCAATCCGATCAATGATTCGACGGAGATCAATGCTCTGCGTTATATATATATATTTTTTTTTGAAACTGAATGATTCTATCGATCTATATTAAGTAAATACACAGCACACAGCTGTTGACCAGACGATTATGCCAGGGAAAAACCATCTCTGCCAGGGTTTCTAAACCTCCCAGTTGATCAAAAGCCGTTCAGCAGAAGCTATCTGAGCAGGTTTGATCAATAACAAAGAGCTTTCTCTGCTATCAATGATATAGCTATTATTATAACTAGCCTAGAACCTTTTGATGCAAATTTGAGAACATTGATATTGTTATCTGAATATATACATCGAGATACAAATAAACTTTAGTGATACCTTAGTTAGTTCTATTCGGTTCTTTTACCAGTCCAAGCTTTAAATGTTCCCTTAAATTCGGGAATAACCATGTCCCACCATTCCATATCTTTATCTGTGGTGTTGTAGACTCTCAGGTCATGTCGGCGAATAAGATAAGCCATAATTGTGTATAGTTCCATGTGTGCTAGATTTATCCCCAAGCAAGCTCTTGAGCCTTTGGAAAATGGAACGAGAAATTTATTTTGCAAGGCTATCTCCGAAGGGTCCTTGAGCCAACGGTCTGGATCAAAAGCTTTGGGGTTCGGAAATAAGTCTGGGTTGTAGTGAATAAGATATATAGCCATTCCGATACGTGTCCTAGCCGGGACAAAACGTCCATCTGGAAGATAAATACCACCCGGGGGTACGAGTCGCGGTGTTCGAGACGCAGCCGCGGAGGCGTACCGAAGGGACTCTTTAATGCAAGCCGTCTTGGAGATTTTGTTAGTACCCTCATTCAACAATTTTGATGGGCTGTGGGATTTTTGTTACCAAATATGGCAGCTTTTCTAGCTCTTGATAGGAGGCAATTGAATCAACATTTGGCAGCAGTGTTTTCAACTCAGCTAGCAGACGTTCGTTGATGCTCGGATTCTTCAAAATTTGAAACAACCCGACCATAGACGTAATACCCGTCGTGTCGTTGCCAGCAGATACTAGTGTTATTACTTCGTCTTTGATACCCTGCTTAGAAGGTACCTGAAATCCTTTCCCTTCATTTGGGGTTAAAAGACGGCCCAGTACTGTAGGGAAAGATGGCTTATCTCCATTGTTCCATTTTTTTACAAATGTATCGATGTGATCCGAGCTAAGCTACTCAAATTAGTGAATGCAAAGAACACAGGGGCGCTAGAGAACGTACCTCTTCAAGGTATCGACCCATTTCGACAGATGGAGAAATGTGTTTGGCGATAAAGTAAGGTAGCTGTTGCAGCAACTTAACAAATGGAAACGCCTTGATGATATGGAGACTCATCAAATAGTTTCGAAACAAGCGAACAGGTATTGACATGAACTCTGGATCATCAACAGCTCCAAATTCTTGCCCAAACGAGAAAGTTGTGACCATATCTACAATTGTCAATACGCATGCCATCTAAATCCTAAACCTAAGGAATCAGGTAGTTTCAGTACGAACCCATTGTTAGACTCTTCAAAGCAAATTCCATAGCAACAGGTTTGCCGGCTTTGAAGTGTTCTTCAAGTTTATTTAACCATCGCTCAATCTTCCCCATCAACATGGGCTCTAGTTTTAGTATACTTTGCCTTGAGAAGAGCTGTTCCAGGGCGCTACGCCGGACTTTATGAAGAACAGGATCCGTTTCTGCAACTGTAGAAGACGGAGCGCCTAGGACTTTGTGCATCTCAGGGTCTTTGTAATACTTGGACCCCAACCGATAAAGCTCATGATAGTACCGTGGATCATTAACGTGAATTTCATTTGGTCCCATGCGTACAGCACCACCTATAAAGTAAGTAGCAAATGTGAGTTTTATTATGTGGGGTAAAAGCAGTAGTTGATTGTATCTGATCGTGCACCATGGTGAGAAATACCGTGTATTTTGTGCAAGCGCTCCAATTCAAAAAGGCAACCACCTTTGTGAGGCCAAATATTCCACCAGCCCTCCCAACTAGAACTTAGTGTAAGTCTCTTATGCGGTCTAAAACGAACGGAATTCTGCAAATTTGACATACTATTCGGATACAGCGGCAGCTCTAGGGCCAGGAAACCCAGATAGTGGATGGAACCATATTCGATATATAGCTAGAGATACCAAGTAACAGATATATAGTATAGCAAGAAGCACAAGGAAACTCAAGTTAAACATAGTTAACTGTTCGCTTCGATGGGAAGAAACAAGTTCTCTGGGATATTTTGTGTTGTTAAATGAAAGGGTTAAGTTTGAAGGAACTCTAGGTGGCGAGACTGGAACTGTGGGTTCAAAGAAAGGTTCCAAAACGAAATATCGTTGTAAGGTAAAAACAGAACGTTATATGATTTTGAGACCGGCCGGTATTCAAGGTGTGCTGAGGCGTACGTATTCCAAAAATATCCGAGGGGGAAACAGCGAGTTAACTTTAGCAATTCGTCGAACGCACGATTTATCCTGGCGTCAAAAGCTCTAGATCCAATAGACTTACGGCATTTAATTGCTCTTGAAAGAAAGGTCAATATTCGGGGATGCCGGCAATTTTCTGTGGTACCGGGGAGCGGTTTCACCGGGGAGAGAAAATATTTGTTAGGGGACCGGACCGGACACGTCCAAGGGCTTATTGTAAGCTTAGCTCGTAACGTTTGCAGGGGGATGTCGCTGGGAATGGTTATTGTTCTACACGCGAAGAGTATTCCCTCTTCGTAAAGAACCGGCTAGGATATCGATCGCCGACCCAACGAGATACTTACCTTAGCAATTTCGTGTGTTATTTGTCTATTCAAAATCCCTATATGACATAAGATTAATAGGAGTGGGAAATATCTTAAGAACTGGTATCGATTCCCAGACAAACCTCTTCTCACTTCCATCTGGAATTTTGACGAAAAACCTTACCTAAAATTAGTCCTTCCATCGCTACGATATAAACAGTATGGCTTCTAAAATTGATGTCCACCATCATTTCGTTCCAGAGTTTTATGTGAAAGGTAGAGCAAAATACCCATTGTACCAGGCCGAATGGTTTTATTTGCTTGGAAGCTAACCTTGTTTTGGTCGACTGCAGCTCTGGAAGCGAACGGTGGTGATCCAAGTGGGTGGACAATACCAAAGTGGACTTTAGAATCCAGTGAAAGTACAATGCAAACATTGGGAATCGGTACAACGATTTTTTCGATGACTGCGCCGGGTCCATCTATACATCGAGACCCTCTCAAAGCACAAGAATTAGCCCGAAAGACGAACATTTTCGCAGCCGAGATTCGGGATAAAACCCCCCGGAAATTTGGTTTCTTCGCAGCGCTGCCCTCCCTTCTGGATAAAGAATCCGCAATCGCTGAAATCAGATACGCACTTGATATTCTCAAAGCAGATGGTGTCACTCTTTTTACGAGATATGGACTCGACAACCATTACCTAGGTCATCCCGATTTTGAAGACATCTGGACCGAACTAAACAAACGGTCCGCTGTCGTTTTCGTTCACCCAACACATGCCGTTGATACTTCCTTGGTAGCCCCGTCGCTTCCGCAACCGATGATTGACTACCCTCATGAGAGCACAAGAACAGCAATGGACATCATCCTTTCTGGAAGGATTCGGAAATATAGAAACTGCAAGATCATTTTATCCCATGCTGGCGGTACGCTCCCCTACTTGGCGCTCCGAGTAGCTGCAATGATGCCACATACACCTTTCGGAAAATCGAGTGGTTTGTCCACAGAAGATATAATCGAAGATGCTCGGTCTTTCTATTTTGATCTGGCTTTGAGCAGTAATGAGTTTACCTTAGACTTACTCCTAAAGTTTGCACGACCAGGACATATCTTATTCGGAAGTGATTTTCCGTATGCCCCAATAAAAGGCATTGAGTACTTCAACTCTGACCTGGAGAGTTACAGTCTCTCAGACCAAGAGAGAATGACCATATATCGTGGGAACGCGGAAGCTTTATTCCCGCGATTCAAAAATACAGCATTAGGAGCTGGATATGGAAATGAAGAATCAAAAAGCCTGCTCTAGCTAGAATTTGTTAGATAGAAGATCATGATTATCTAGTTGAATAGTTCCAGTCGTCTCAATAAATATGTACTTAAATGTGCATATGTCATTTTTAGTCGTTAATTGATAAACAATTTTATTAAATTTGCTAGAAAAATTACATGCTTAGATAATTGGTACATTGACGTACTACAGGCAACCAAGGCCCTAGAAAGGTTTTCTTGCGAAATTTGACCAAGTAACATCAAAAAAGATAGGAAGACTGAAGTCCTCAGTCGTCTCCAGTATATTCTCTAAAAACCTTTTCGGCGTGCTCAAACTCTCGAAGGATTGTTTGCATACGCTCTTCGCTCCGAACCGTGATTTTACATTTAAATGGTAAGGCGCAGTGGAGAAAGCCATCCGTATATCCCGTTTTGGGATTGACGTTCATTTCAACTTTTTGACCTTCCTCGTTCGCCTTCTCGAACTTGAAACCCCAGAGTAGCTTGGCGATTCCTAGCCAGACGTTTCGCTCGGCAAGGTGGATCCCTGGGCAGATACGACGGCCAACACCAAAACTATAATGATCACGTAATTTCCAATCCGAAACAGCATAATCAGGCGCTAACAGCGTGTGTTCGGTAAATCGTGATGGGTTGAACTCTTCAGGATTCGGGTATACCGCCTCATCGTTTTGGATGCCCCAGACATTGAGAATAATCGTAGACCCCTTCGGGCAATAATATCCGTTCACGTATTCATCTAGCGATAGTGTGAGTATACATAGAGCGATCGGAACCCGCAAGATGGACAATCGTACCTTTAGATAGACAGTGCGGGAAACTAAGTGGTGTGACAGGCCTCCAGCGATGAGTTTCTTTCATGATTGCGTTCAAGTAAGGTAGATCATTGAAATCGCTCCATTTCGGACTCCGGTCCTCGCCCACAACTTTATCAATTTCTAGTTGAGCAATTCTTTGAACTTCTGGCCAATGGATCATAGCCTGCACAAACGCAGTCAATATGCTAGCGCTAGTATCACTCCCCCCTTCCAATTGAACACCAGCGATAAAGGCAATTTCATGATCCGTAAATTCCATAGCCTTTTCTTGAGATTTGAAAAGCATGTCAAAAAAGCTTTCGTGCACTCGTGTCTTTTGGCTGTTAAGCCTGTATTGCGAAATCATGTTTGAGTATAGTTTTTCCATGTCGTTACCGACACTTTTCGCCCGGGATATCCAGTTGCCAAAGAAGCTCTCCGGTAAGTATTTGAAGATTGGATAAATATCAACTGGAGGGGTGTTTCCAGGTTCCATCACCGCAGACCATCGTTCCATAATGTTATAGAGATCTTTCGCATGTGCGCTGCTGTAATTTGGGGTTCGGAGGCCGAATACTACTCAGGAGTCAATAATCTATCAAGCCCAACACTATTATAAGAGCACTACTTACGAAGAGTTGATATGATGCTATTACTGAATCGTTTCGTGTGTAGATTGTGACTATCTGGCTCTTGAAGAAATTCCAGCATCATTTGGGTAGCTTCCGCATCTTGGAGGGTGAGGTGTTTTTTCTCGCACTCACTCTCCCGAAAGAACTGATGCATATATTTGCGAATTCTTCGCCAAGTCTCGTTGTAGTGCATTACAAGAAGATGATCTCCCTTCGTGATCAAATCGTGAGATACATACGAAGGGGGCCGATCTGATGTCACAGAACTCCGCTTGTCCATCAAATTTTTGACGATTTCTCGGTCTGTAACGACAAGAGCTGTGCCAGTGCCCAGCTTGAGTGAAAATATACCGCCGTATTTTTGAGCCCATTCTGTGAATCTGAAGTATATGAGAGTCAGTCAGTGGTTGGTTTAAAGATATGAATCAAGCCTCTTACTTTAAATGAGCGCCTGTTGTGGGAATTTGATGGATATTTCCGATGATTGGCAGCGTGGGAGGACCAGGTGGAAGTCCTTTCTGTCTATGACCGACGGCGAGGACCACATAGACAATAGAAGCCACAATCAAAAGGCTCAACAACGTGATGGTTAGGGGCGAAATAGTAAATTCCGTCAATATCTCCATTTTTGCTTCTATAGTAGCGGCGAAGCTCAGGAATTCTTAGTATATGGTGTAAAGTATTTCTTGACTCAATTATTTCAAAGGTGTTGGTGAGTAGAAGTGTCAGCTCATTAAAAAATTAAACATATAACGCCTATACCGAGGTAGTAGCCTTGTCTATGGCACTACCGTGTCCACATAAGTCTGATAGATAGGTATGTCGGATTTCGAAACTCGAAACCGATGCTAAGGATTTCGTGTTCACAGTGAAATTCAGGCTCCTGTATTACTAGTGAGATACAGTCAGAAGAGAAATCCCGTGTCTAAACATTAATTCCCTCAAAGGAGTTAATGATCATCGATCATCTAGCTTACGTACCTGCAGGAATGTGTATCAGGTCATTAGAAACGTGCCTCCAGGCCGCAGTATGCAAGGGACATGTCGCACTAACTCAATCAAAGCTTATCGCAATAGGGATGCCAGCTGTAGTTCCGAAGTACCGGTCCGATGAGCCTCTGTGTATCCTTGGAAGTAACTTATGTGTACAGCCGAAAACGGAATCTGGTAGTTGTATCTACGACTTTAAATCAACTCTCATATTTTGGAATACGAGACCGGTATCTTTGTGGTAACCATGTTTACAGGGCATCCCGAACCCCAGAGCCTTGGGTTGGTCTGAGCCACGGAGGCTTGCCCCTGGACTACCGGGGTTAATCCTGGGTCCCATCGATTTCCCCCCGGAGCTGCAACAAATGCAACACCGGTCGAATGGCAAGATATGCAAAGCTATTCGGTCCAAATCCTTGTACAGCTAGAAGATTCAACCTATTTTAAACCTCATAAAGCTTCGGTACAAGGGATACAGTTTTAAGAAGATAGCACTAAAGGAAAAGGTTGCCGAAGAAGGCGCGATATTCCTCCTCGGCATAGGCAGAACCAGGCTGACAGCTTACGAACACAAAACAGAATGCGGCGAGCTCAGGGAGGCATTCTCGACTGGTTGATCTAAGTCCCAAGTGGTATTTGCTTTATAGCGTTTCTCAGCAGACCCGATATACGCGCTTTGCCAAAGGCGAAAAATCTGGGGTTCCGCTCAAGTATTGCCAAAGGACGGTCTCACATTGATTCTGTGTTAGTGATTACCAAGTGTTGGAATATAAAAGATTAAAATGCAGCTGCGATGTAGCGAGCCTTAATAAATAACGGAGACTACTATAACTATCTTTTCATAGGAAAGTATTTTCATTCCTTTACATTCTATCCAAGCTTCGAACACAACTCTTCGAAGCTTCCGTTTCCTTACACTATCCAAATCGATGACCATCGATTCTTTCTAAGATCCAGTATATACTTTCCCCTTAAAGTTCTACATCTTTGAGCAATATCAATATATATCCCAAAGGCTTCTAACAACAGCCACTGAGGTCGCTCGGAAACCCTCCAACCAAACAACAAAATCTTTTATATTTATAACCTTCGACACAATCCGTCCGTCAATCAAACTACCACCATGACGTCTACCCCAGCGACGTCTCTCGGTGATTTAGACCATGTAAGTTTGTCACTCGTTAAAAACTATCTACGATGTAGAAATTAACTAGAATGTCCCCTCGCAGGAATATAGTCAGGATGATGTTGCTATTATCGGCATGGCCTGCCGATTAGCGGGAGGAATCGAATCCATCGAGCAGTTCTGGAGCGCCATTCTCTCAAAAAAAGATACCTCAGGTGAAATTCCAGAGATGCGATGGGAGCCATACTTTCGACGAGATAGTAGGAATAAAGAAGTTTTAGATAGTACTACCTCTCGTGGATACTTCCTCGACCGCCTGGAGAATTTCGATGCCTCATTCTTCGGCATTTCTCCTTTAGAGGCAGAGCTCATGGATCCACAGCAGAGAATAGCCCTCGAGGTGACCTGGGAGGCACTTGAACATGCCGGTATCTCTGCCACAAGCTTAGCTGGGAGCAACGCAGCTGTATTCATAGGCGTGAACTCGGATGACTACTCTCGGTTGCTGCTCGAAGATATTCCCGGAGTGGAAGCCTGGATGGGAATTGGTACAGCCTTTTGCGGAATCCCGAACCGAATATCGTATACCTTGGATTTGCGAGGCCCTAGCACAGCTGTTGATGCCGCTTGCGCCTCGTCTCTAGTAGCAGTCCATCACGGCCGTCAAGCCCTACTGGCGGGAGAGACCAAGCTAGCGATTGTGGGAGGCGTCAACGCTCTCATCGGGCCTGGGCTCACTAGAGTTCTAGACAAAGCGGGAGCGGTGACGCCAGAAGGAAGGTGTAAATCTTTCGACAGCTGTGCGAATGGTTACGGCCGCGGCGAAGGAGCATCCGTTTTGATTTTGAAAAGACTGTCCGAGGCGGTGGTAGACGGCGATAAAGTCCTAGCAGTCCTCAAAGGAAGTGCCGTCGGGCAGGATGGCAAAACGAATGGTATCATGTCCCCTAATCAGGTGGCGCAGGAGGATGTCGCGCGAAGAGCTCTCACGATCGCTGGTGTAGACCCTTTATCTGTGGCATTTGTAGAAGCACATGCGACGTCTACTCCAGTTGGAGATCCATGCGAGGTTGCCGCAATCGCTGCTGTCTACGGTAACGGAGCTGGGAGACCCAACAACCAGCCTTGTAAAATTGGCTCCGTCAAACCAAATGTTGGCCACCTTGAAGCCGGTGCAGGTTCGACGAGCTTGATCAAAGCTGTGCTTGCAATAAACAACAACATGTTCCCACCACAGGCAAACTTCAGTACGCCAAACCCGAAGATGGATTGGGCCAACAATGCTCTTGAGGTCGTCCGGGCCGCATCTCCTTGGATCCAGGATCGTAAGAGGGCAGGAATTTGCTCGTACGGCTATGGAGGAACAGTAGCTCATGCAGTCATTGAACAAGCCCCTGTTTCTACCCTCGTGAACGGAAATGAATTTGACGGTTCGGATGGCGGCCCTCAAATATTATTTTTGTCTGCTCCACAATCTAAGAGGCTCGGAGAAACTGCAAAAGGTCTAGTCTCATGGATGAAAGACACGTCAACCTCACTAGAAGGGGTCTCCAATACACTAGGATGTCGTCGGTCTCACCACCATCACAGATATGCTTTAGTGGCTGATAACCGTGAGGATGCCCTGAACCTCTTGAACAAAAGCACACAGGACGTCGAGAGCCCTTGGATTGTAAAAGGGAAAACATCCAAGCTTGAAGGGAAGGGTACCTTGTGGGTATTTTCTGGGCACGGCGCCCATTGGCCAGACATGGGAAAGGAGCTTTTGAAGAACAGCCCGGCTTTCTACGGTGCCATCAACAGCTTTGATCATATTGTGAAAGATATTCTGAACTTCTCACCCCTTGAGGTTCTCGCAACAGGCGATGTTTCAACTACAGAAAAGCAACAGGTCCTAACATACGCCATGCAAGTTGGTCTTAGTGCCATACTCCGTTCTAAGGGCGTGAGTCCAACAGCTGTTCTCGGACATTCTGTGGGAGAAATCGCTGCATCTGTGGTAGCTGGATGCTTGACAGTCCAAGAAGGCGCGTACATTGTGTCCCAGCGAGCAAAGCTTTATCGCAGCGTCGCAGGCTTGGGAGCCATGATTCTCGTCGACCTCCCTGAAGACGAAGCTGTAAAGGAGATCAATCAGCACAAGAGCCCTATCGCCGTTGCTATTCACTCGTCACCAAGCACCTGTGTCTTATCCGGCAACACTCAAGCCATCAATGAATTAGCAAGCCAGCTCGAAAATAAAGGGATACGCGTGCGGAGAGTGAAGACGGAAGTAGCATTCCACAGCCCAGTTCTCAATGAACTTGGAGAACCTCTACGAGAAATTCTTGCTGGGAAAATAAACCCTCAACCTTCAGCCATTCCGGTATTCTCCACCTCTCTACTCGAGCCTCGGGGTAGCAATTTACGAGATGAAACCTACTGGGTTGACAACATGATCAAACCCGTTCTCTTAACGAGCGCCGTAAGAGCTGCTCTCGATGATGGCTTCAGAACATTCCTCGAAGTATCAAGTCACCCAATTATAGCCCACTCGATTAACGAAACCATCATCGAATGCGATATTGATGCCACAGTCATTCCCACACTAAGACGCGACAAGCCAACGAGGAAGAGCGTCCTGTTAGCCATTGGTAAGCTTCATTGCCATGGAGCATATATCGACCTGCCGCTACTATTTCCAGGCGGCTGGAGTCGAGACGTGCCTACCACTATCTGGAAGCACAGTCCATTTTGGAGAAAGGTAGAAACAGGACCTCTCAGCGTGTCTGTGACTCACGATGTTCGCAAACATGTTTTGTTGGGTGCCAGGCATCAGGTGGTAGGAAGCAAAACTACCATGTGGTCCACTGTTCTAGACGAGTCGAGAAGGCCATTTCCTGGCAGTCATCCCCTCCACGGAACGGAGATTGTCCCGGCTGCTGTGCTTTTGAACACCTTTTTGCAAACAGGATTTGAGTACAACACGCTGAAAGATGTCATCCTCCGCGTTCCAGTGGCGATGAGCGCTCCGCGCGACGTTCAAATTGTGAAGGAACAAGAGAGAGTTAGAATTATGTCTCGTTTGCAAAGTGGAGGGAGTGATAAGGACGAGGGCGAATCCTCTTGGCTAACTCATACCACTGGGAACCTTGCGGTAGAGTCATGGACCGATTGCCGCACTGATATCACAGCGATCAAACTCAAGCTGAAAACACAATTGAAGGCGAGCTTTTCCACAGAATATCTAGCGTCGGTAGGAGTACCAGATATGGGCTTCCCGTGGAGAGTTCTAGAGCACTATGGCGATGGAGATGAGATGCTAGCCAAAATCGACGCCGCACCCGAGTCGGTCGGTGATGCTGTTTCGTGGGACAAGGAATCGTGGGCACCTATCCTCGACGCGGCAACATCCATCGGTTCCTCTATATTTTACAAGGAGCCTGTTCTCCGGATGCCTGCACAGATTGACGATATTACCATTACTTCCGGACCGGTACCAAAGTTCGCATATATTCACACAACCGTCGCATCCGGGACCTGGAGAGTGGATGTGTCAATTCTTGACCCAGAAGGTAAAAAGGTTGCGCAGATCAACGGCATGCGATTCTCAGCCGTGGAAGGGACACCTGGGGCGAGCGGAAGCGTAGAAAGCCTTGTTCATCAGATTTCGTGGCCCTCAGCGATCCTCGAGGAAGAGCCATTCCACCTCAGACACGTCATTTTTGTATCAGAACAAACAGACACACTGGCAGCCTATGCGAAGGAGCTTTGGCGACGTGGAGTTACCGCTACAATCGCAACTACGCCAGCGGAAATTGAAGAGAAGAGTTTGGATGCGAAAGACACTATAATCGCCTACCTTCCAAGTGTTGCTGAATCACGTTTACATGTCTTTGAACATTCGTCGGAATTTTGCAAAACATTGTTGGATATTAGCAAGATTCTCGTCCGAAGAAATTCGTCGGCAAAACTCTGGTGCATCACGAGGGGTCTTTTCGAGGCATCCAGCTCATTGTCGCTTTCCCAAGGTCCATTGGTCGGCCTCTCGAGAATCATAGCTTCGGAGCATCCAGAGATATGGGGTGGACTCATCGATACGGATGATGAAAGCTTTCCTCTTCAGGCTGTCAAATACGTTCGATCAACTGATGTCATCTCGGTTCGAGACTCTGTCGCCCGCGTTGCGCGCCTGCGTCCGCTCCTACGATCAAAAATGGCGGATGGAAGAGACCGAGGATTCATGCCAACCGCAGAGGGAACCTATCTGATAACCGGAGGACTCGGAGCGCTTGGATTGGAAACTGCAAAGTGGTTGGTAGAGAGGGGAGCCCGTAGGTTGGTCCTTGTTTCGAGACGTCGGCTGCCGCCTCGACGGGAGTGGGGCAACTTGAATGAGAACGCCGCTGTTTGCGCAATCAGGCAGTTCGAGAAAATAGGGGTCTCCGTTCACATCGTCGCCGTTGACATTTCCAAAGTAGAAGCCGTCGAACAACTGGAAAATGCTCTTGACATGCTCGATCTGCCACCTGTCAGGGGTGTGGTCCACGCGGCTGGTGTGCTGGAAGACCAGACGGTAGTGGAAACAACCAAGGAGTCTTTTGATCGGGTGCTCGCCCCCAAGATTTCTGGTGCGATGGCCCTCCACCAGCTTTTCCCGCCAGGAACGCTTGATTTTCTGGTGCTCTTCTCATCCTGCGGCCAGCTCCTCGGGTTTCCTGGACAAGCATCTTACGCTTCTGGAAATGCCTTTCTCGACACCTTTGCCGACTACAGACGCAACCTCGGGGACAATGTTATCAGCTTTTTGTGGACAAGCTGGAACGGCTTGGGTATGGCGAGTAGCACGGATTACATCAACGCGGAACTCGAAGCCAAAGGTATAACTTCGGTGAGCCGGGAGGAAGCATTTAGAGCATGGGAGCACGCCATCAAGCATGATATCCACCAGGCCGTAGTTTTGAGAGCTCTTCCAGTGGACGATGGTGGGATACAACCCGCTCCGATTCTGCAGGAGATTGCCCCGCGAAAGCGCGCCGCCGCCGTCTCCGAACACACGCAACAAACCAACGAGAAAAGCGGGTCCAAGCCGTTACCAAAGGGGGCCGAGCTGACGGCATACCTACAAAATAACATTTCCGAATGCGTTGCGAAGACCCTGCGCTTACCCTGTGCTGCAGACGTCGACCCGTCAACGGCTTTGACGGAGATGGGGATGGATTCGGTGATGACTGTCAGTCTCAGGAAGCATTTACAGAACACTTTGAAGGTCAAAGTTCCACCAACACTGATTTGGGGTCATCCAACTGTCAACCATCTCATCAAATGGTTCGAAGACAAGGTAGCATAAATTTGGATTTATTATTTCTATCAGAATTCACTTTCCCTTTCTTTAGTATTTGCCTTGTTTCATGCCGTCGATATCGCAATACTTGGTTTTTTTTTTTTTCATATAGAAGTGTCTATAGTATCTCACGAACGTTAACAGCATTTCCGCTTCCATATGTTATATATTTTATATTTATCCCATTTTGAACACACGCGAAATTTCATTTCTATTCGTCTGCTCGAATGACATATATATTCACACTCCAATACTGAATTCAACTGAATGTTGTCTCGTATACCAACTGAATGCCTTGAGACTTGTGGTATTTCGTATCCCCAACACAAAAATTGGGTTTGAGACATGTTGCCGATCTGTGAGACTAGGCTGTGCTGACTGAACCTATCAGAGTAGTTTGCTCAACTTCTAGCAGAGTTTCCAGTATTCTAAGTTTAAAATGAAACCCTAGCCTCCAATATTTTGTAGCACTCTCCTCCTTTGATGACAGATAGTATTCAAGGTTATGACTATGCATGTATATGGCTCGGTAGGAATATTATCAGATTATCACAGAGCAAATTCTCTAGCGGAACTTAGCATAATGGATTACAAGAGCTAGAATGCATTTGATGTTTGTTACTTTGATTACGGCGTGCACAGGGCCAAAGAAGTTTTTCCTTCCAGCCGGTGGACCTACGCTACGCAAAAGCATCGACGTGCCATAAAATATAATATAAATTGCCAGGTCTCAAGAGAGGGCTACGTGGATATAGGGATTAGAAATTTTCTCAATTCATAGAGTCACTAGATTGGCTCTTTAGGCCTTCGGCTTTTATTTTTCCACCATCCGTAAATACTTGTCAACATTAAGTCGTGTCTATTTGATATCCCTGCCCAGTGCCCCTACCGATCAACTGAGCGACCTCCTTGATTTAAGTATCGAAATATAGGTAGCGTCCCAAGCTTAATTAAGCCTTGGGGCTTCTGGATGGGTGGACCTCATCTCCCTGCTAGTACAACTTGAACACATATAGAGTCAGCTCAATCATGGTCACAACTTGGATGCAGCCATCTTGACATTGCTATTGTGACTAGAGAGGAGCTTTGCCACGTCACCTTATAATACAATTTCCAAGGCATCGGAACTCCCCCTTGCTGGGTTCAGTGTGAATTTAGAGCTACATACGATTCAGAGACGGTACGACTTGAACATTCGCGGAAGGTATTTACAGGAGCTAGAAGCAGATAGTGGCTATTTGTATAACTTGTATGTACAAGCGACCAAGGTTTTTCTCTGAGAGTATACGAAAGTTCCATGGTCCGAGGGGCTAACTCATGGAACCACATTTTATAGGCATTGAGAGTAGTAATCATTGCCGAACTTGCATGTGCTGGAGGCGCAGCAAGTTGGACCTGTGAACCCAATGCCGCCACACTGGCCATAAAGAGTGGCACAAGGACCGCTGCTACCACCAGTGGTTGTAGCTTTGGTTGTGGTTGTCGGGGATCCGGAGTTGCCAGTGGTACCGTATTTGGCTGCAACAATGTTGGCTTGAACGGAGGCCTCAGTGCTATCTGATGGGTAACCAGATGTCATGACGCCCTCGTAAAACGTTCCTTGCGCACCGTTGCTGTTATCACCACCAATACCGAGAATGATGGCTCCTTCTTTTTTCATAGGGTTGTAACCAGATGGTCTGGCCCCATTATAGTATGTGTTTAGCGAGCCGCTGGTGGCGTCGGCTCCTTTGATGGCCCACAAGTTTGAAGTGCCTTTAACGACGGCAGTGACAAATCTCCATTTGATAGAAGGGTTGGCAGAGTTGAGCTTGGCACTTTGACCGGAGAAGAGACCGTTCTCAAGGTCTGCCATGATCCAAGGGCCACTACCCGAACCAGATCCCCAAACATTGCAGCTACCAAAGTAAATGGCTTCCATGTGGCCGGCACCGGTATCGTTACTGCTCGTTTCGGCATTGCCATAGTCGAAGCAGCATCCGCCGTTATAGTGAGTTCCATCAAATATAGCATACATGCCCTGAGCCCCATCGCCTGTCGCCGTTCCCGAAGCCTTGTTGTTACGATAACCCCCTCCCGGAGCAATGTAGACACCGTAAACCTTTTGTCCATTCAAATAGACAGGTGCGGCGGTGGCGTTGGACAGGTTATCGGTCACCTTGGCTGCCCCTCCTGGTGGACCTTGGGTCAAATGATTGTTGTGACCGGATTGGTCGTAGATGATGGAGATGAGACAGGTAGTTCCAGAACAAAAGGAATCTTGCGTAGCGGAATTGGCGATACCACCAGCGGAGACGGGGTGAATATCCGTTGTAGCACTGTCTCTGGCACGCTTCACTTGATATAAAGCTCCGGAGTATGAGCTGTAGAGGGAGCGAGTTGTTGAGTGTGCCGCTACACAAGGGGTACCTCCAGACGCGTAGATGTCACAAGGACCAGCGAGGGCGAGGGAGGCCCCTAGACCGATGGAGAGGATAATTGGCTTGATGGGTTTCGAGAACATTGTGTAAGCTTATCTATGGGGCAAAATCAATGGCGTGGAAGGCCTTAGCAGAACCTTGGCTGGCCGCTTACACCCTTTTATAGACCCGCATCGTGTAAGTTCTTACCCATGGCTATCGCATATATCGAAGCCATAGGTGTATCGATCATATCTAGACAAGCAATCATTGGCGCTCAAAAAAAAAAAAGTCCGTCCTTGGGATCATCTGTACCGTGGATATATTTCTACGGAATAAGGTTTTGCCATGGCGAGCGGTCGCGTTTCATTAACCATATTTGAATGTCCTCGCGATGATAAAATTATAAAGAAGAGTCGCAAGATCTGAAGAATCGTCGGAGTGGTATTGCGACCTTGCCGAGGGCTGTTGTGCTCGAGTAGTTGGTGACCGGAAGAATAGGTACGAAATCCGAGGGGCATTCGAGGATGTAGAAGGGTTCGAGATGCTGAGGCAATTACGTTTCGGCAAAACATCCTCTTGGTGCCGAGACGTGCCCTCCGCGTTTCGTTTACACACGAGCGGGTTCGTCTAAAAGTGTCAAGACCCATGCATACATAGCTCGACATGGGATGAACCATGGCTCTCACCCCTACTGGATCTGAGTTGCCAGAAACGAGCGCTCGTATCAACCATTCTATTGATGAAATGGGTGCGGGTTTGGATGGTTGTTTATATGGGATTTTGAAAATTTACGTGACAGTACCTCAAATTTGCGTAACACTTATATAAATTTATATGGGCATCATATAAATTTAAAATATTTTTAATTTTTATATTATAATAAAT